>CM064508.1:12153540-12179929 GCA_032716605.1 Paralithodes platypus
ATTTCAACCTTTTCAATTATTATTTCCAGCCATGGTTGCGTGTTGTATTCGTTTTCTCTACTTCAATGCACTGCTTGAAAAACTTTAGGTTACTGCTAATCAGAACAACCAATTCCTTTTCCAAGTCAGTCACTTCCAGAGGCATTCCCAATAGCGAGTAGCCTGACTTGGGGTTTGCTTGGCCGATATGCATCACCTTGCACTCTGCCATGTCTCCGACCATTCACCCAGTCTGTTAAGTTAAGGTCCATCCTTAGCTGTTCAACACCTTTAGGATCCTTCCCATTCATTTCAAGCTTTAAGTCCTCTGCAAACTTGGAGATCACACTCAGCAGACCAATATCGACTTCACTGACATACATAATAAACAGAAGTGGGCCAAGAAAAGATCCCTGTGGAACTCTAGAAGTAACTGGAGTCCACTCAGAGTAGTACCTAAAAATTCCGAGTAATGCGATATTTATAGATTAATTAGTTTTTCAAAACTGGTCGCCTGTTTATCAAAGTTGTACGTTCCCATGTTTTCCAGAATGTCTTGACCATGGCTGTATATGGTTGCATTACAAAATCCCAACTTATACCGTAGACACACACACACACACATATATATATACATTCCGAGATATACAAACAGGTCGTCATGTGTAAATTCATATGTAAATTCATAACCACAACCCAAATGTACAATAACGAAACGAATCAACAAAGCGAACCCCAGCTAAAAACTGGACAGGCATCAACCACACTGGATTAAATACACTCAAAATTAAATCGGTCATAATCGTGTCGCAAATAATCAGGCCGGAATAGTTTGTAATAATATACTGAATAGCAATGTAAAATGAACGACTGCAAAAATGAAAGTTCAATATAATATCAGAGACTGGGAATAAAATAATCCCTACCTAAGATATGACTAAGTATTGACTATGTAGGTGAGTGAGCAGATCAGTTCTGAATGTCTCTCTCTCTCTATCTAACAACTCCTCACACCACCAAACTATACCTATCAATACAACCTACACACCCTTACACATCTACTATATATTATACAGAACACTATTATAAGCATTATTATCACCAACATCAATAATTATTACATTACTCCACCATAACCAATCACCATAGCAGTCATCATCCTTTTCCCCTTCAGCACCGTGACGTAATTTTCATCATATTGTGTTTACCAGTAAACGAGTTGTTTTATTATATGTTCTACCTCTAAAGACTTAAATGACTAAATCGATCTCAATAAGCTCTCTTAATAACATAGGTCCTTCGTAAACTGCAACAAAGCTTCTAGTTTTAACCAGAATAAAGGGTAATAAGGCGTCATGGTGTAGAAGGGTTTAAATAGTCACCACAAAACCAAACCATCCATATCACCACCACCACCATCAACTCATCAACACCACCTTACACCACCAAAGCATCCCCACCATCACCGTCACCAGCAGCTAACACCAAAACATGAGGACCTTAATCTGGAATTCTCTGCCCACAACCAGCAGAAAACACAATCACCACTAAAACTCGACAACACCTCCTTAGACAACCACTACAACTTTATAAATACCCTCACCATTACTATTACCATAAGCACCCACCTTAAACCATTAGACAATTAGACTATCCATATCATCACTATCACACTAACAAACACCTCCTTAAACCACCAGAGCATCCACATCATCACCACCAACACCAGCAGCCATCACCATAACACTCCTATCACCACCAACACCTGCAGCCATCACCGTGCCCCTATCATCACCAACAACACCAGCAGCCATCACCGTGCCTCTATCATCACCACCAACACCAGCAGCCATCACCGTGCCCCTATCATCACCACCAACACCAGCAGCCATCACCGTACTCCTATCATCACCAAAAACACCAAGAGCCATCACCGTGCCCCTATCATCACCACCAACACCAGCAGCCATCACCGTACCCCTATCATTACCACCAATACCAGCAGCCATCACCGTACCCCTATCATTACCACCAACACCAGCAGCTATCACCGTGCCTCTATCATCACCACCAACACCAGCAGCCATCACTGTACCCCTATCATCACCACCAACACCAACAAATATCACCGTGGCCCTATCATCACCACCAACACCAGCAGCCATCACCGTACCCCAATCATCACCACCAACACCAACAGCCATCACCGTGCCCCTATCAACACCACCAACACCAGCAGCCATCACTGTACCCCTATCATCACCACCAACACCAGCAGCCATCACCGTGCCCCTATCATCACCACCAACACCAGCAGCCATCACCGTACCCCTATCAACACCACCAACACCATCAGCCATCACCGTACCCCTATCATCACCACCAACACCAGCAGCCATCACTTAACCCCTATCATCACCACCAACACCAGCAACCATCACCGTGCCCCTATCATCTCCACCAACACCAGCAGCCATCACCGTACCCCTATCATCACCACCAACACCAGCAGCCATCACCGTACCCCTATCATCACCACCAACACCAGCAGCCATCACCGTGCCTTTATCATCACCACCAACACCAGCAGCCATCACTGTACCCCTGTCATCACCACCAACACCACCAGTCATCACCGTGCCCCCGTCATCACCACCAACACCAGCAGCCATCACCGTGCCCCTATCATCACCACCAACACCAACAACCATCACCGTACCCCTATCATCACCACTAACACCAACAACCATCACCGTACCCCTATCATCACCACCAACACCAGCAACCATCACCGTGCCCCTATCATCACCACCAACACCAGCAGTCATTACCGTGCCTCTATCATCACCACCAACAGCCATCACCGTACCCCTATCATCACCACCAACACCAACAGCCATCACCATACCCCTATCATTACCACCAACAACCATCACCGTACCCCTATCATCACTACCAACACCAACAACCATCACCGTACCCCTATTATCACCACCAACAGCCATCACCGTACTCCTATCATCACCACCAACACCAGCAGCCATCACCGTACCCCTATCATCACCACCAACACCAACAGTCATCACCGTACCCTTATCATCACCACCAACACCAACAGCCATCACCGTGCCCCTATCATCACCACAAACACCAGCAGCCATCACCGTACCCCTATCATCACCAGCAACACCAGCAGCCATCACCGTGCCCCTATCATCACCACCAACACCAACAGCCATCACCGTACCTATCATCACCACCAACACAGCAGTCATCACCACCTTATCATCACCACCAACACCACCATCAGCCATCACCTTGCCCCTATCATCACCAAACCTATCATCACCAGCAACACCAGCAGCCATCACCGTGCCCCTATCATCACCACCAACACCAACAGCCATCACCGTACCTCTATCATCACCACCAACACCAGCAGCCATCACCATACCCTTATCATCACCACCAACACCATCAGCCATCACCTTGCCTCTATCATCACCACCAACACCAGCAGCCATCACCATACCCTTATCATCACCACCAACACCATCAGCCATCACCTTGCCTCTATCATCACCACCAACACCAGCAGCCATCACCGTGCCCTTATCATCACCAACCATTACCAGAACCAGTCATACAATCCTGAGGGCCTCACTCTGCACCTGACTGAAGCAGCTGTCATCAGGAACCATCACGGGCAGTAATGTCTTCTCGCCGCCCCCCTTAATAGCCTCCAGGGTGTCTCTCTCCTGCCTCACCTCTCTTATCATGGAAAGTGTTATACAGCCGTAGCAGATAGTGGTTCTGCTGCTGGGCCGACGGTATTTTGCGTAACACAGTTCTGACTGACATAACACAATCTTACCATGAAGCATCTATAATTATGGATGCTCAAGTCCATCATCAACGTAGACATCAATGCATCTTACATAACATAAGACGTTGTCACTATCAAATCACCAGACCAGATTAATAATTACCTTAGCAGATAATTATATTGGAAAGCCTGTTTGCAACAGCTATAGGTGACTCCAACCTTTCGTTTGTAACTAGGGTTGTGCCCACATAGTTTGTAACTAACGGTGTTAGGACAACAGTCTTTACTTGCAGCAAACTCTTAGTGCACAAACAACCAAATTTACAACTGTGTGTGAGCCCATATTTTGCCAATCAACGTAGCTTGCAATGGGTTGCCGGGCCGTTGAAGAGCCATTGTAATTCAACACCAAGTGAGAGGCAACAACACCAAAGTTGTCATTCTGCCCAGCGGAAAAATCTACGCTATCCCAGTTGGTCTGTTGTTTCCTTTTTAATTTCTCAAATTGTTGCTGTTCCTGATTTTTGTTACCTAATTATCTTTGTAATAATTTATAGCCTCTGATTAGTTTCCATCTCAGTGGAAATGTTGCTACTTGAATATCTTTGGGATCCTTTGGAGTCTCAATTGTTTTCGGTTCTCTGTGTGTGGGCTGGCGTGGGTGTTCTCAGTATCTTGGTACTATGAGGTCAACTATACTGTTTGCATTGAACAAAGTACCTGGTGCTATGGCAAACAAGGCTTCTGCTTTGCACGCTCGCTCACTCTTGCTCTCTCACTCACTCTTGTAATCATATCATATTATTTTGTATAATATATATTAACTCCAATAGTTATTGTATTCAGTATCCTACTCTAGCTATATATATATATATATATATATATATATATATATATATATATAAATGTAATTTTAGTTGTTGAATGCATGATCTTGTAGTAACCTTTGACTGATTAACTTTGTTTAGCTAAAAAAAGTCCTGCTTGGCTAGCCTACAACGACACCAGTGCCATGTGTTTGATACATGCAGTATATTAACCCCTTGTGTGCAGTTATGCTTTTTATTTTTATATAATCTCTAATTGGTGAATTGAATATTGAGTTACATATTCTGTTATATACCATATATATACAGTATATATATATATATATATATATATATATATATATATATATATACCGGTATACATATATATATATATATATATATACCGGTATACATATATATATATATATATATATATTTTTTTTTTTTTTTTTTTTAGATTAGGTTATCACACCTGGTAGCCTATTTCTGTGTATTTCAATGTTATCATTTTTGGTTAGGCTATCAACGCTGGTGGCCTATTTCTGCGTATTTCAATTTGTTTTGTTTTCGGTTAGGCTATCACCCCTGGTGGTCTGTTTCTGCATATTTAAATGTTTTTGTTTTCAGTTAGGCTATCACTGTGTATTTAAGAAAAAAAATAATAAATGTAATATAATAAAATAAATTGTTTTCGGTTAGGCTATCTCCCCTGGTAGCCTACTGCTGCGTATTTAAATTTTTGAATTTTTTGGTTAGGCTATCGCCCATGGAGGCCTAATTCTGCATATCTCAAAATGTTTGTTTTCGGTTAGGCTATCACCCCTGATAACCTATTTCTGAGTATTTCAACATATTTGTTTTCGGTTAAGCTATCACGTCACCCCTGTTGGCCTAGTTAACTAAGTGAAGCGACTTAAAGTGAGTGAAGTGTTTTTAAAGTGAGTGAAGTGTTTTTAAGTGAGAGAAGTGTTTTAAAGTGAGTGAAGTGATCTGAAGAAAGTGACTGTCACCATGCCTCGCACCGCTAGGTTTGGTGTTTCCATGTTTGCTACTGTCGATCTTCAAGTCTGCCGGCTCTCCCAGCAATGAGAGAATTTGACAGCGAAATCAGATGAAGCCCACAACAAGATCAACACCCTCACCATGAAGCTGGAATCACTCCAAGAGTTTGTAAAACTCAATGTTGGAGTACCACCAACTTCAATTGTCACCGCTTCAACTCCAGCACCCACCAACGCCCCAACATCAACTGCCAACAATCCAACGCCTGCAGTAACCACTTCAGTAGATGCTTCCGATACACAAGAAACAAATTGTGACTCTGCTCCCCCTCAAGACAACTTCCGTGCCTTGAGGAACAATGTTTGCTCCAAGATCAGGAAAATCACACAGGTTACCGAGTGTCACAACCGTTTCCAGATACTCACAGACTCAGATGACGAAGAGGAAACAGAAGAAGTTCGGTTCGTGGGAGACTCGATGATACGTGGTCAGCTCACAGAGTCTTGCGCCAGGGCACCTAAGACCAGGAAGCGTTTTTGTATCCCTGGTGGTGGTGTGGACGACAGAGTTGCTACAGTTGACGAAGTATCAAAGCTAGCCCCTGCTAATACAATGTACGTCATCCATATCGGATCCAACGATATACAGCAAACCCGGTCAGAAGATTTGCTTTTAAAGTATCAGTAGCTGACCAAGTCGTTTAAGGAGAAGTCATCAAGGATCATCGTCTCAGGAATCGTCCCCCGGCTTGGTGTAGAGACTCGATGTTACAACAGAGCCACCGGCACAAATCGTTGTGTAGCCAATTCCGCAGGAAGGAGAATGTGGGTTTCGTCAACAATTGGGACAATCTCTACTACGATGACTATTTGTTTTTGGACGATGCAGTTCATCTGAACCTGGAGGGAGCAGCACGTTTTGGGCGTCTTCTCAACGATGTAGTGAAGGATTTTCGGAGAAGAAATTGACTCAGCACAGGTCAACCAGAAAGGAGGACTGAAGACAGCGTGGACAGCGACCTGCGAAGGATTTAAATGCTAATCCGTCAAAAACCACGAATTTGGATAAAGCTCCATCAACAAGATACAAATCCAAAACTGCCAGGGGTAACAACCGAGGACCGAGAACAGCCATGAATGTAAATGCAGATCTGAATAGAACCAAAAATTTGATTAAAGAATGGTCTGTGAGTTACAAAACCACAACTTTAATGATTTTTTATGCAAACACTCGTAGCATACGCAATACATTTTCAAATTTAGAGGAACTAGTGTTTACAGAAAATTATGACGTGATTGGCATAACAGAGACTTTTCAGCAAATATTCACTTCCCGGTTATGTAATGTTTGAGAAAAGCCGAATAAAGAGAAATGGAGGTGGTGTTTTACTTTATATCAAAAAAGTCTTAACCCATCCCTATTGTCAAAACCTCAAATTGTAAAAGTCGACTCATCCTTTGTGCTAATAAATAATAATAAAGGTACAAAAATAATACTTGCATTATTATACAGACCTCCAGCTCAATCAGTGCAAACTGACTGAGGAATTTATGAACAAATTGCAAATGTAAGTAACTCACAAGATATCGTAATTTTTGGCGACTTTAATTTACCTGTGACCAAGTGGGGCAATATTCTTACTTCACACTACGGACATGACTTGTATACGAACTTGCAAGAGAGTTCACTCTTCACTCTATCAATTTGTTCGATTGCCGAACCGTGGTTATAGAGTTTTTGACCTTGTACTTGCAACAAAAGAAGAATTATTGGAGAATTTGAATGTTGGTGATGAATTCAGTAACAGCGACCATTGTACAATTACATTCAATTTAAAGTTTACTCGTAGCGAACAAAATAGCAGCATCGAGAAAGTCCCTAATATCAAGAAAGCAAACTTTTGTAAACCTAGAGCTATGTTTAACCCATACTGTACCGTAGGATACAGTAATAAAAGTCCCCAGCAGTCGCAAGCAATGTGGCCAAAATGGCAGGAGAGACCACCTTTCCACCTCCAGACATGAGGCAACACTGGCCCTCCCTCCCTTCAGTGGGTCTCATATAAGCTGAGAAATGTTGCCATAACAGGAGCAGTGCTCTCACAGTCGTGGTAACTGGTACAGCCTTGTACAGGCAGTTACAAGGAAAGTACATTACTGACGACTATATCCGTCGCTGGGACTAGGGAGTTACTTATCTACTGACGACTATAGTCGTCGCTGGGATTGGAGGAGTTAAAGAAACTGACTGGAGCTTTCTAATTATCAATAACGACATAAATACATCTTGGGAATTATTCACAACCACCTACCTAAAAGCAGCACAAGACTGCATATCATCAAAAATAATGATAATGATAAGCCCTAATCGTGGAATAAAGAGATTTCAGTCTGTTTGCTTGTTAAAAAGATTGCTAATTTTAGATAAAAATCCTCCTAAAATGACGAAGAACGAGTTAAATTTGTAGAAGTACGACGCAAAGCCAAAAAGTTAATTAACCCGAGAATGGCAAGAACACTCTTAAGAGATTTTGGTGGGCAAAGGCGACAATCTTCTTCAGAGGTATGGCCTAAAAAATGCCTTTTAAAAGGCCCCAGAAGCACTTAAAACAAAATAAATGGTGTTTAAGTGAGATAATTCCCCTCCATACCACCTATCACTCCTCCACATGTGTCAAAATCCCCTCCTTCAACATTCACCTATTTATCCTCTTATTCCCTTGTTTATCGGTTTATTTACCGCGGCAACATCTCCAATCCGGTTCTAAACCGTGGTGCCAGACCTAGCAACAGCGTGGTATAAGAGAGAATGAGAGAGAGAACCTCAGTGTGCCTCTAGGCTCGTGAGAGGGAGGGTGTACGTCGCGTCCGCCTAAGATTTCATAAATGAACGATCGGCAATCATTCGCGATTTTGACCCTTTAACCCTTAATTAGCGGCTCACCACATAAGTCGAGTTAAATAAAGCTGGACTATGTGGCGGCGCTCGACATAACTCGAGTGGCAATTTCAGCACGTAATGTTGCTGAGAGAGAGAGACAAGTGGTGGCAGGAGAGTAGCGAGCGTATGACTGCTCCAGACCACCGCGGCGAACATACTGACACGAATCCCAGCTCCCTCCTCCCTCTCTCACTCGCTATATAAGGAATTATATCGGGAAAGTGGCTAATTACATGCTTTTTGCACTCGCGTTGCACGGTTATTGCAAGAAAACTAGCCATCATAAAAGGATCGTTATGGTGTCATTCGAAAGCTCTGTTTATGCCCTTTCAGGGATAGGTACTTGTTTTACGTTCTGGGTCTTATTTAGGCATGAAAATTATCACGTAAACAGCCCTATTTTGGCTAAAAACACCCCGCTGGGCGGTACATATAAATAAACCGCATAGGCCGCTCGTAAGGTGTTAAACACTATTCCCACTTGTTTTTTGCTGTTACTTGTTAATATCTTCATATTAAACGCAAAATAGGCGCATATGAATAAGTAATAAAAATATTTATTGTAAAATGACGAATTTAGGCGGGAATGAAGACCTCAGTGATATCCCTACAGCATCGCCGATTCAGATTGATAATTCTGATGTTCTAAGCAATATCACTTTTACAGAGAGAGAAGTTTTGAATTGTTTAGATAAACTCAAGGTAAATAAAACGCCTGAACCTGATACAATCTCACCTAGAGTTCTAAAGGAAGCTAAGGATGAGTTCTCCAAACCACTGACGTTGCTATTCAATAAATCCTTGCAGTCTGGAACTATGCCTGATCAGTGAAAGCTAGCCAACATAACACTGATATTAAAAAAAAGGCAGCAAATCCCTACCCAGTAACTATCGTCCAATTAGCTTAACCTCAGTTGTATGTAAAATGTTAGAAACACTCATAAGAAACAGACTCGTAAATCACTTAGAGGAAAATAACATACTTACAGATACTCAACACGGTTTTCGTAACAAACGCTCCTAATTAACAAATCTCGTAGACTTCTTTCACGATATCCTCAACCTCTGTGATGAGAGTAAGGCTGTAGATATTATATACCTTGATTTTCAAAAGACCTTTGACAAAGTTCCCCACAAACGTTTACTGCTAAAACTAAAAGCGTATGGCATACAAGACAGTGTGTTGAAATGGATAGAAAATTGGTTCAGCAACAGAAAGCAAGGAGTAGTCATAAACGGTAAGGCATCTAAATGGACCAATGTAAGTAGCGGGGTACTCCAAGGATCGGTACTAGGACCAATTCTCTTTCTAATTTACATCAACGACATATATGAGGGTCTCACCTGTACAATCTCAAAGTTTGCTGACGATGCAAAAATTGCAAATAGCGTACTCTCAAAAGAATATGCAACACAATCTAGATAAGTTGTCATGTTGGGCCCAAATTTGGCAAATGAGTTTCAATGCGGATAAATGTAAAGTACTACATATCGGATACCAAAATGAGAAAGCAAATGACTCGATGAATGGCACTTAGCTTAAGAGTGTAGACAGAGAAACCGATCTGGGAGTAGCAATATCGTGTAATCTAAAACCGAGTCAATAATGTTCAGAAGTTGTTAAGAAGGCAAACAAAATAATTGGCTTTATAGGCAAGTCATTTGAGCATAAATCCAAAGAAGTTATCATAACTCTTTACAATTCCTTAGTCCGTCCTCTTCTGAAATACTGTGTTCAATCCTGGTGCCCTTATTACTAAAAAGGATATAGATAAGCTAGAACAAGTTTAACGTAAAGTTACCAAAATGATACCTAGCATAAAGAACAAACCATACGAGGAGCGTCTTACAGAATTAAATCTATTTCCTTTAACCCGTACTGTACCGTACAATACAGTAATAAAAGTCCCCAGCAGTCCCAAGCGATGTGGCAAAAATGGTAAGAGAAACCACCTATCCACCTCCAAAGATGAGGCAACACTGGCTCTGTCACCCTTCAGTGGGTCTCATATATCCTGAGAAGTGTTGCCAACACGGGAGCAGTGCTCAAAAGGTCTTGGTAACTGGTACAAGGTTGTACCAGCAGTTATAAGGAAAGTACATTTCTGACGGATATATATACATCGCTGGGACTTGGGAGTTACCTAACTAGTAACGTATATATTTGGCGCTGGGATTGGAGGGGTTAACCCAATGCAGATCAAGAGGCGACTTAATTCAGGTTTTCAAAATCATTAAAGGCATTGACAATATGAACTGTAGTAAGTACTTCACTAACGACCGATCTAATTACACACGGGGAAACGGTTGCAAAATTATTGGTAAATCTTTCAACTCACACGAATCTAAGAATTATTCTTCAATTGAGTTGTCAACTTGTGGAATGGGCTTCCCCGAGACGTTATAGACTGCAGCACCGTTGATTCTTTTAAACTTCGCCTAGACAAATTTCTTGCATCAAACCCGCAACTGAAGGCGTTTGTAAATAAATAACTTTATTATATTCCTTCCTCAGATTCACCAAGGATTATTGTGTATATATATTACTACGGCATTACTCTTTTTTTCCCAGATATACAAAAGATCATTTATAACTGTGGTATGTTACTAACCCATCTGTCCCCTATCAACTTCCTAATTCAGCCACGGACATTAGTTCCAGGGCAGTGATTCCCTTTCCAATTTTCCCTTACCCACTCTAAACCACTGTTTGGACACTTGATCCTCAGTGTTTTGGAGGACAAGCAGCCTAGAGGGGTCACTGGACCTGCTGTTGCTTGATTTCCTTCCTTTGTACTCTCACTCTCTCTATCTCTCTCTCACACACCCATATACTCACTCACTCTCACTCTCTCCCTCTTTCTCCAGAACTTTGACTATAGAATTAAAACTTGAACAGCATACAATTGCCATAAATTACATAAACCTGGGACCAATTCCATAAAGAACGGGCTCTATAAAGCAACACAATTAGGATAATGCACAGTATTAATGATATAACAATTGGCCCTACTCACTTTAAATAAAACTGTTATGAGTTACTCGCATAAACTCTCATTATTACAATGTACAAACCTGTTAAAGGATTAAGCCCTCTCACTCGTTCACAGCACTTTTCCCAGGTATATATAATGAAACCAGTACCTGTAATCGGCTACGTAATAGTAGTATTAACTCTCATATTCTTATAACTCTACAGCGTTATAATGTACCTATACCTGCTGTTACGACTGGGGTTCAAATATATCAGGGCTCTTATTCATTGGACTAGTAATGGCATAAATGCTACAACGGAAAGCGCTAGCTCCAACCTCTGATGTATATTCCCAGTGAACAAAGAACACAAATATTCTACAGAGTTCTATATGCGATAATAGGCTATCAAACTCTCAATAAATGTGCGTCTACTCTAGGCTTAATGTTATGTGAAAACAGCCTATTACTACCTATAACCGAAGGTGCTTGGTTATGGTATGCAAAGTAAGGTGGTAAGAGAAGTTACAGCTTACGTTACTTTAATCAATAAATGTCAGGCACTCCTGCATGAAAGAAAGTGCACTAAAGTCCTTCAACACTAACAAGGAATCTTCTTTAAATGTTAGATGCTATAAAGATGCTCGTATCGGAAATGGAACACAAAAAGGCAGGCAGCGGAACAATGCTCGTGCAGGCTATGCATACAAAAAGGCAGAATATATAATGCCGTCGGAGCCAAGAATATCCTAAACACAACAACAATAATAATAATCGCCACGACAATGCAGTATTCCTATCAACAAAAAGAGCCTAAGTCGTTTGTGTCTCAATACATCAAACTAGGCTGCGAAATGCTTGTGTAATCATAAACGGGTATACATAAAAAGAGTAATTGGTTTAATATACTTAATGTCTACTATGATTGATAAAGTCTAGCTAGAGTCAATGATACGAGATACTGGTGCGCATGGCATGCCGCATAGCCTAGTGCAAATCTCAAGTCTGTGCGTCAAATATTACGTTATAATGAAGGGTAGCTCTCTTGAGAAACCTTAATACCGAAGTATTAAGCGTTCTCCTGGCGTACCTCAAAGACAAACAATCGAGACTAGAACAGTGCAGAATGGTATAGGCAAAAAACCCTCATTTGTGCATGCTCTATTCTCAATGGCACACAGACTAGAATTTACTCAATCAACTCCAGTTCTCAGGTATGTCGTGCAGCTTTTAACTAAAGCCAGCACTCATAGGAAACAATACCTTATAATATCAGACTCCTAGTCTAGCATTATCTAATCCAGCAGAACACTAATAATTAAAGGATGTAGTACTTAAACAATATAAATGCCAACCAATGCTTCGTAATCCACTTATCTTAACAACTAACATACATGGGTTATATCAGACCTTAACGCACAATACAACTGGCCAGCATTAAGCTGATTTTGCAGAGTTAACCAGAGGGGATATAATGTTAATAAAAGGTGGTGAAAGATATGGAAAATGAGAGAGATAGGCAGAGGAAAAGATTCTCAGGTGCGAGCGGGGTACAGGTAGCAAGGGAAAAAGATGGGTGCATTCTAGAAACCAGATCTGAGGGAGAGAGTGGCGAGGAACTGTATATATACTCGCACCAGCTCGAGCCGCGTGGGAAAAAAGCGGTTACAAGTCCTCTAGCCACTACCAAAGTAGCTAGCAAAACATTACGTCACCAAGCATGGTAAAGAACTCCCTCAACCAATCCCCACGAGGCCAGCCAGCTGTGACGTCATCGAGCGGGGCAAAAACACTACGCGCCCCCTCTCACTCTGTTCTACTCTCTCTCTCTCTCTCTGATCTTATCATTACTAGTTAAGGATAAAACATATACTTTACAATTAAATATATAAAGCCTTGACATGGGCGAAAACAAAGAGCCTTTCTGGACTGCCCATGACACAAGCTTTCATATGAAATAAAGCACACTCTAATACACAAACTGTAGCCCCATCCAGTGCCCTGGCGATCCTAGCGAGTCACTGTAGGACAAGCCATGCGGTTCTAACGGAGTGGTTAACGTCACACCACCCCCCAAGATTTTTCCCAGAGGCCCCAAGGCTCACAAAAATCTGATGGTTAGAACCCATGCTATATCTCCACTTCCCATCACCCAGCGGCAGTAAAATATCTGGCACAGTTCTTAAAAAAAAAAAAAATCAAAATTATAACCCTCCCCAACACCATAGGTTAAATTATATGTAGTTATGCTCCTCATGAGCGAGCTTCTCTAGCCCAGCATTCTGAGAGGAGTGCAACTCAGAATTACTGCTATAACATACTAAAAAAATTCAACTATCAAAGAGTTTTTATTTGATTTTTGTTTATAATTTGTTTATTTCGGCTGCACTATAGGGGCAAGCCTAGTTTTTTCTTCTATACCAAACGCTCAACTCCTGCTGTACGACCCAATACGCTGGGCTACAACCGCGAGCCAACAAGCACCAAGCGCAAAATACTATTCAAACTAAAGCAGGAGGCTACCCGTGTGTCAATCTACCCAGGATCATATACCCTTGAACGACCATCTGCAACCACGTTGTCACAACCGGCAATATGGCGTATGTCCAGGTTATATACCAGTAACCTTAGTGACCACCTGGTCAGCCTCATATTCCGATTGTGAAACTGGTCCAAGAACTTGAGAGGGTGATGATCTGGGTAAACTACAACAACCGGACCATAGGCTGGAACACAGACCTCGAAATGCCTCAGAGCAAGTACAACCGCCAGCAGCTCCTCCTTGACAACAGAGCAGCTCCCCTGGGCCGAATTGTACTTCTCCGAGCAGAAACTAACAGGATGCTCCAGCCCATCATCGTCCTTTTCCACAAGGACGGCACCAGCCCCCACACCACTAGCCTCCGTTGCTAGTTGGAAAGGTAGGCTAAAGTCAGGGGCCCTGAGGATCGGGTGAGTGCACAACAGGTGTTTTACTTCTCTAAACACCTTCTCACACTCAGGCGCCCATTTGAACTTCTTATCCTTCCAGTTATCCTCCACCTGAGCTTGACTGTCCCGTTCTCCTTCTCCACCTTGACTGCTAAACGTCATCACAGGCACAGTGAGAGGCTCAGGGGGGTGCCTCCCATACTCCTTCACGGGATTATCATGACATAACTGGTTGCGCTTCCGTCTGTCTGGAGTGGCTACCAAGTAAACCAGGTCCGATAGCTCCTCCACCACCCTATAAGGACCAGCGTACTTCGTGGATAAGGGGTGACCTACAAGGGGCAGTAGAATCAACACCTCCTGACCCACGTGAAACTCCCTGAGTTCATCCTTGAGGTCGTACCTGTCCTTCCTGAGGGCCTGAGAGCTAGTCAAATTACGGCCAGCCAACTCCAGACTGCGCAACATCCGTTCTCGACTGTTGAGGACACACTTGAGCATAGAACAAGGATTTTCTGCGCCCTCCCATACTTCTTCAACCATATGGAGATGCCCTCTGACACGGTGTCCAAAGACGAGCTCATTAGGGCTGAATCCCAAACTCTCCCCAGGTACCTCCCACACAGCAAACAAAACACATGGCAGGCCAAGATCCCAATCCCTCCCACTCTCAAAGCAACAACAACGAAGCACAGATTTCAAGGCTGAGTGCCATCGCTCTAACACACCCTGGCTCTCCGGATGATATGCAGATGACACAACCCCAACAATCCCATGCTGCGGCATTGCTTGTACAAAGAGGCTAGAAGTGAAGTTGGGTCCCCGGACTGACTGAATCCCCTGCGGGTAACCATACCGGGAAAAATACACTAGCAAGCTTCGGACCACCATTTTCGCCGACCCATTTCTCATAGGGTACGCGTCAGGGTACCTTGTTGCTACATCTCCCGACTGTGCATCACTGTCCTCCTTCAACTCTTTCGTCTTTTTAAGCCCATCCTTTGCCCCTTCAGGAACAGTTACTGGGTCTTCTTCAGACTCGATATGTGGTCCTAATAATGAGTCCCCGAGAAGGTCCGTTGACACTAAACTCTCAACTGCATCAACTTTCAACCCCTTCTCGGTACCCTTCCTCCGCTGATCTAAAGATTGTTGACCAGAATGTGACTCCCTGGATGCAGAATCTCCGGTGACAACACACGCCATAGGCTGCCCCGGACACTTCTCAACCCACTCCTGCTCCTCCCTACTCACGTCGGCCGGCTTCTCGGCAACGACAAAGGGTGGAGCCTCAGAAGTAGGTCCCGCAAAGTCGTTGCCGAGAAGGAGGTCGACGCCCCCAACAGGTAACTTCTCCACAATTCCTACATCCAGGTCCCGAGTCACACCATCAACTTCCACCTTCATTCTTACAAGCGGGTATGACCTTGTCGCATTAACTCCCTGAACCACAACCACCCGCACCGTATTGACAGGTTTACCAGTGAAATTTCTCAACAGTGTTTGCGATGCCCCAGTGTCACGCAAAACTCTCACCTCATGTCTTCTACCCCCCCACTCCACACTACCAGTCCCCTGTGGTCACTAAAGGCATCACGGACAGGGAATAAGCCTTCCGGATCCTTCTGCACTGGCAGTGTATTTACCTCGGAAGAAATGCCTCTAACAAACTCCGATGTCCTCTTGAACACTCCAATGCCGTGAGCAAAAGACACGGCTGCCGGAGGAGGTCGACTAGGGCACTCATTTGCCTTATGACCCTCCTGGTGGCAACTAAAACACATAAATTTTTGTTTTGGCTTATACTGTGATGTAAAAGGCCCCTGACTTTGCACATACGGTGTGGTGTAAGGTTTGGATTCAGTTTTAGTTTCTTGGCTCTTCTGTTTAAATGTGTCATTGTTACGGGGAGGGGGAGGATAACGGTCCTTAGCACTTACATCGTACTTCTGTGAGGACCCGCAACCCCGAATCAACGACAGCCGTCGATCAGCCATTTCTGCTGCTTCGACTAGAGTTCTTGGGTTTTTTCCTTCAAGTTCAAAGTTAGATCACCGCCCGTGCTCTTAAAGAACTGCTCCAACATCATTAACTGCTTAATTTCATCATATGTTGTGACCTTCTCAGATCGGAGCCAGTTCCCCATAGCATCGGACAAGTCCCGGGCGTGTTCCAAAAAGGTGCTATCTCTTCCCTTAGTTACACCCCGGAACTTCAAACGGTACGTTTCTGGTTGCAGTTCGTAAGCCCTCAGGACAGCCTCCTTGAGATCCTCGTACACAATACATAACTCCAAAGGTAATGCATCGTAGGCTTTAAGACCCTTGCCTATTAATCTAGAGGATACAAGTGCTGCCCATTTATTCTCTGGCCACTGGTGTTCCTGGCACTTCTTCTCAAAGCGTGTGAAAAATTCTGTTACACCACTCTCATCAAACACCGGAACCAGTTTCAATAAGTGCGAGAGAGACTGCTCATGAACACGGTTACCAGCCCCAAGTCGCTGTCCCGTTGCCTCTACTCGCGACTTCTCTACGTCTATGTCGGCACAGTACCTAGTCGACTCTAAATCCGCTTGGATTTTTGCTAGCTCTGTTTGCTGCTGAAGCTCACATGCCCTTTGTTGCTGTTGAATCTCAGATGCCCTGATAGCCTTTCTCTCTTCGATCTTAGCTGATTCTATTTGCTGCTGGAACTTAGCTAATTCTAGCTGAAGCAATAATTCTGGAGATAACCCTTGAGGAGGTGAAGGTGCTACAATGTTTGAAATTACCGGTGGTCCCCCCAGGGGCAACCCACCCTGCCAGTCACCACCCAACTGCGGAAGCGTACCCGGGGTCGGCAAACTACTGGAATGGCTGGGAGTCGAGTGTAGGGGAAGCATGGCCGAAGGGCTCTAAGCACTCAACCCATCTCGCTCACCAGTCACCCTGCCCAGTACACACGTTATCAAGTTATCCTTGGTCATGCTGCTAGTAACCGCATGACCGATAGCTGTGGCCAGGCATTGAAGACCGTACCGATCCATACCCTCCAACCGCTCGGCAGTAACAGGCCATTGCAAAAATATCCTAGCATCCTCCTCACAGTTCACCCGATTAACCCTTTCATCATGCTGCTGTTCCTCAGTTTCGACATTACGTACTGTGTCTCCATTCTCCTCTGACCCGGTATAAGACATGATGCTCACAACAATTTCTCACCACAATATTCAGAAAAGAAGTACCCCAAACTCTTATACCTCAATATACACACAACAATTCTCGGAAATACTCAAGGGCTATACTATGTTGCAAAAAAAAAATATTCTTGCTGATCCCCGCAAAATATTCTCCAAAACAATAAATGTTCCCTGCTAATAAATGTAGGTTCACCAAATCCTAGGTAAGGTCGCCATTTGTTACGACTGGGGTTCAAATATATCAGGGCTCTTATTCATTGGACTAGTAATGGCATAAATGCTACAACGGAAAGCGCTAGCTCCAACCTCTGATGTATATTCCCAGTGAACAAAGAACACAAATACTCTACAGAGTTCTATATGCAATAATAGGCTATCAAACTCTCAATAAATGTGCGTCTACTCTAGGCTTAATGTTATGTGAAAACAGCCTATTACTACCTA
This sequence comes from Paralithodes platypus, assembly GCA_032716605.1. Lineage (NCBI taxonomy): Eukaryota > Metazoa > Arthropoda > Malacostraca > Decapoda > Lithodidae > Paralithodes > Paralithodes platypus. The sequence goes on from CM064508.1 coordinate 12,171,626, forward strand.
TAACCGAAGGTGCTTGGTTATGGTATGCAAAGTAAGGTGGTAAGAGAAGTTACAGCTTACGTTACTTTAATCAATAAATGTCAGGCACTCCTGCATGAAAGAAAGTGCACTAAAGTCCTTCAACACTAACAAGGAATCTTCTTTAAATGTTAGATGCTATAAAGATGCTCGTATCGGAAATGGAACCCAAAAAGGCAGGCAGCGGAACAATGCTCATGCAGGCTATGCATACAAAAAGGCAGAATATATAATGCAGTCGGAGCCAAGAATATCCTAAACACAACAATAATAATAATCGCCACGACAATGCAGTATTACTATCAACAAAAAGAGCCTAAGTCGTTTGTGTCTCAATACATCAAACTAGGCTGCGAAATGCTTGTGTAATCATAAACGTGTATACATAAAAAGAGTAATTGGTTTAATATACTTAATGTCTACTATGATTGATAAAGTCTAGCTAGAGTCAATGATACGAGATACTGGTGCGCATGGCATGCCGCATAGCCTAGTGCAAATCTCAAGTCTGTGCGTCAAATATTACGTTATAATGAAGGGTAGCTCTCTTGAGAAACCTTAAGACCGAAGTATTAAGCGTTCTCCTGGCGTACCTCAAAGACAAACAATCGAGACTAGAACAGTGCAGAATGGTATAGGCAAAAAGCCCTCATTCGTGCATGCTCTATTCTCAATGGCACACAGACTAGAATTTACTCAATCAACTCCAGTTCTCAGGTATGTCGTGCAGCTTTTAACTAAAGCCAGCACTCATAGGAAACAATACCTTATAATATCAGACTCCTAGTCTAGCATTATCTAATCCAGCAGAACACTAATAATTAAAGGATGCAGTACTTAAACAATATAAATGCCAACCAATGCTTCGTGATCAACTTATCTTAACAACTAACATACATGGGTTATATCAGACCTTAACGCACAATACAACTGGCCAGCATGAAGCTGATTTTGCAGAGTTAACCAGAGGGGATATAATGTTAATAAAAGGTGGTGAAAGATATGGAAAATGAGAGAGATAGGCAGAGGAAAAGATTCTCAGGTGCGAGCGGGGTACAGGTAGCAAGGGAAAAAGATGGGTGCATTCTAGAAACCAGATCTGAGGGAGAGAGTGGCGAGGAACTGTATAAATACTCGCACCAGCTCGAGCCGCGTGGGAAAAAAGCGGTTACAAGTCCTCTAGCCACTACCAAAGTAGCTAGCAAAACATTACGTCACCAAGCATGGTAAAGAACTCCTTCAACCAATCCCCACGAGGCCAGCCAGCTGTGACGTCATCGAGCGGGGCAAAAACACTACGCGCCCCCTCTCACTCTGTTCTACTCTCTCTCTCTCTCTTATCTTATCATTACTAGTTAAGGATAAAACATATACTTTACAATTAAATATATAAAGCCTTGACATGGGCGAAAACAAAGAGCCTTTCTGGACTGCCCATGACACAAGCTTTCATATGAAATAAAGCACACTCTAATACACAAACTGTAGCCCCATCCACTGCCCTGGCGATCCTAGCGAGTCACTGTAGGACAAGCCATGCGGTTCTAACGGAGTGGTTAACGTCACACTGCATATAAAGAACGACAAAATGACAAGCCGGATGCTACTTTCCGAAAATAAACGCCATGCTTAATCTTTCACGAGATATACAATCGTGGAAAACAATATGTATAGACAATTTGTAGATGCATAGTATGAAAAGTATTAAACAAAATAGATATACTGTATATGAACAATTAGGCTTATACTATCACAAAGTTCGAGCTAATTAAGTCAAAGTTATTGTATCAACCGAAAAGGAGAGCAATTGTTTCTATTGAATGAAAGGCATAGACAAAATTCGTGTTTAACCCCTTCATTACCAGTGCCGTATTTTCAACTTTATTTTGGTTAATATTAGTCGATTATATTCAGTTTAAAACGGGCCTCTTGCATATAACAGGCCTCAAATTATCTCACTTGACCCTTTTTACTACCAGCCATACTTCCTAAACTGCACAAAATCGTCTAAATATAGCTAGAATAATATTATGAACACGTCGGTACAGAAGGGGTTAACAACCGCCCCCAACCACCTCTCTCTATCTCTCTTTTTGTTTTTTCTCTCTCTCTCTCTCTCTCTCTCTCTCTCTCTCTCTCTCTCTCTCTCTCTAATCTGTTGACGAAAAAGTCCTACACACACGGAGGGTATCCCGATTTCTATTTGTATATATTGCATAACACTTTAGTATAGTTTGCATAGCATCATGAAACTCAGCCCTTTTTACAAATGTTATCAAATGTTTAATCATTACACATTAGAATGTATACGCTTAAGAATTGTATCTAAAAGATATTCATATTATATTCATTTATGCACACTATCTTCTCGATTTAATACAAATCAAATGTATTGAATGTCAATATAGTTAACAGCATTCGAACATTCAGTATTTGTTCTCACAGTTTAGTTTTGTGACGACAGCTCAACTTAACCATTAGCAGTGGGTACCGTATGTGGGACTTGTGTTATATATGATATATAATTGTGTACGAATTCCTTCAAGTGTAATGCTAACATATTTTCCTTTCACTTAACAACGAAAAAGTGTTATATATTAAAGGATTGCATCATATACATATTAATTACTTTGTTTTAATACCGGGTAACCACATCTTTGAACTGGACCGTTGATATAAATATTACTAAATAAACATACAATAGAAACATTATCCAATCTTTTTTACTGCGATGTGCACTTTGTACCACACATTGTAATGTATCTAAAGTAACCCTTTCATGCACCATAGGTTGCTATTTATTTTTCAGTAATACAATTATCTTAATCTCATAATTACCTCTCTATAATTAGTATTCAGCCCACAGTTCACTCAAAGAAAACTGCCGAGGTTTAATTAACAAAACTCAAGGTGTCTAAATAATACTGATGATCACAAAGGCTTTTAAGTATCCCAGAAAAGGCGCAAACCGCGTACTGGTGCGCGAAAGGGTTAACTATAATAATAATAATAGCATAGATTAATATATAAAATGTATTGTACTTGATTATAATTATATCTATCATATACCTAAATCGAAAACAATAATAAATTAATAAATATAAAAATGAGACGAAACACGATTGTACTAAGACAAAAAATAAAAAGAATGCATGATGCACCTCTACCAGGATAAATAAAACAAACAGCTCACTCTCACTCTCTCTTTATCTCTGGAAATATTTTTCCAGACTAAACCAGACCCAGACGTCTAGACACCTTCCCGGTACTTAGTAGTATCGTATTGGCTTTTATCTTATACAAAATAATGTAACTGGGTGGAAAATCCTCAGTGCGGTTAAGTTAATATAGAAATGGAAAACTTTAATCCACGCATAACATGATTACAATCTCACAAGAATCAAATTAAAAAGGTAAATGTAGTGTCGTGCACAACCTAAATGTTTGTATTATACTTAATTGTTTACATCAGGCCTTTTGTCTATTAAAGCTAAACTGTACACGTAAACAATTATAACATATCTTAATATTACTCAGGAAGAAAAAATACGGTTTTAACAAGTATTGCATTGGATTATATATAAGTAGTGTGATGTATCTTGCTCTACAAATAAACATACTCTATAATGATACAGTTTGTTTTATAAATATTGAATAAATCCTGCAAACTGGTGTCTACACTTAATATATTCCAGATCCCGACAGAGCTGAATTCAAGGCCCATCTAATTTGTCCAGACATTTGTTTTTAACATTTCTGGAATGCATAATTTAGTTTGTACTGACTTAATATAGTTAACCTTGAGCCTATACAGCCATAGCCTTACACTTTACCATAGCCATACACAACGTATTGGTGAGGGAAATAACTAGATGGGAACTATAAACTGTAATACACCGGATAAAACCAATTTATCAATTCAATACTAAGTTCTCTAATTCGCAATGGTATATACAATCGTTAATATGGCCTAGTTTCTAAAACGATGATAAATTGTCCGGTAGTGGAGAGAACACATGAGTCGTAGGGTTTAAATACTCATCATAATTAACTTATCATTCAAAATGTTATCACTTTGAAAGGATCTTCTCATGACGATAAAAAACACCTTGTGATAGGACCAGCTGGAATTAATTAGAATATATTGGTTCTTTTCTAGTCTTAGAAGCACTACGTTATGTTTATCTAACTGTAAACATTAACACGGTTAACTTAAGCTATATATTATATAAAGCGCTGGAAACGTGGAAGAAAAATACAATCCCCAAAGGAAGAGAGCAAAAAACCGGACCCCTGTGCAAAGCTTATAAACCGAGGTAAGTCCCGCTATACCCAGGACTTTCAGGGGGAATGATTACGTCTGTGTTTTGATAAGTGCCACGTTTTACAAATACAGTACTTCTGCAATTGCTCTGTCTCGATGAGTAGGACAATTTTACAAGGGGAGGGGCATTCCTAGCCTCCTGCCCCCACTTACTGTAGAATATCCAATCATAATAGGAGGTAAGCTAAAAACAATGATAACATGGTAAACGTGTAGCGTCTTTTGGAGAACGATTTCAATATACTTAGACAACTATACAACAGTTAACCCATTCAGTACTGGTGCCGTCCTTTTAGCTTTATTCTGGCTACTATTAAACGATATTAATCAATTTAAAAAAAGGCCTCCAGCAATTACCAGGCTTTGAAGTATAGTATTAAACCTTTGTACTACAATAGATCCTTCTTAAGTAACATAGAATCGTCTAAATATAGCTAGAATAAAATAGAAAAATATGTCACCGGTACAGAATGAGTTAAAGTGTTGTGGCTGAAGGTTGGTATGTGGTGTTGTACAAACACATTCAGGTATTCTTTCAGTAGATATCTTATGCTATACTATTAGTTTATATAAGTACATTGGGGTTTGTAATTGATGATTAATGTTAAGAACGGGGTGTTACTTATATAATTTTCCATATATATAGACCCACATATAGTATGCTACCTTAAAATTTTCATCTGAAGTGAACTGAAGAAAATATTTGATAACCAATGCAATGTATACAACCAGGCAGCTACTGTAAATAAATTGGAGAAAGTGATATAATTCTCCCTACGCACAGCTCTATTATACGTAAAGCTTTATATGGTAGGATTTAGACCAGGGTGGAAAAACTACTGCATGTTCATTACAGACTATACTTCCATTTAACAATTTGAACATAATAGTTTGTATTATTAAAACTTCTTCAAACTATTACTGTTATCTTCGAAATGATTTATTAAAAGGCATTATGTATTCAGACTCATATGACGCAGAGCTTGCCAGATTAGCAATAAGAAATAGAGTTCTCTCACTCTTATAATTACCTCTCCAAAATTAGTTTTCTGCCCACAGCTAACTCAAAGACAACTGCAGAGGATGAAGTAACTAAACTAAAGTTTTTTAAATACCCCTGATGGTTACAAAGGCTTTAAAGTATCCCTAATAGGCTCAAAATCGCGTCATATGACGGAGAGGGTTAAGGATAAAGTAATATATCTAAATTATTTAAGAAATACATAAAGGTTATAGAAACACTGCGAAATGCATTATTGTATAAGCTTAATTACAATAAGGACATGTAAGATAATATCAATACAAATATGGAGCATTAAAACACTGGATACCTCCCGCATTCTTACGACGCGATCGAGTCATGACGCCACCCCTCCAAGAGTGGCCGTATGACGCAATTGCATCATAATGCCACCTGTACGTTAGAAATATTCGCCAAAAATAAGTTTATGACTCGATTATGACTCAATTTGGACTGGTAAGTTAGGCATTAGTAAGTTACAAAAGGAAGTATCTAGCAACCCCATAGCGTCCCTCTCTGAGGAGCCCGGGCCTTTGTTAAGTCAGTAGTTTCCCGGCCCCCAGACTGTGAGGCAGGGTCCCGGCCCTTTAAATTCTGGGCTTCCTCCCTCTGGCCCACCATGCCTAGCTATAGGCAGGCAATTATGGATTATTTCATCTACCCAGTGAAAGTGTTTAGTGAATAATTCGAACTATATTATGTATATAAGATGTTACTTGTGACTTTTGGTGACTGATGGGAGTGAATCTTGGTTAACCCCTTTGAATATTGATGCAGTTTTGTCTAGGTACCATTGATGACTTTACACTATTTTTTGCTTGAAAGACAAATATATTTATCAATAAATACTGCCTACCAAATAAATACATTATAATCACGTAGATATCACAGGAATGCTTACAGGAAGCTTACGGGAGGTATGGTAAGTACTCTATGGAATTTTAGTTATATTACAGTATTATATATATATATTATATATATATATATATACAGTATATAACAGCTCCAAGTTCCCGAGCAAGCCCAAGGCCCATAATTGAGTATTTATATTATTATTATATTTTGTATTTTATTTAAATATTTATTTATTTGATTTATCATTGTTTTTATTTTTTGTATTTTATTTTTTTCATTTTATTAATGTTTATTTTATTTATTTTATATATACCGTATATATATGTTTTGTTATTCCTGTTCCCCAGGGTGTCTAGCAGATCAGCCCCAAGGTCCCGAGCAAGCCCAAGGCCCATAATCGAGTATTTATATTATTATTATATTTTTTTATTTTATTGATTTTATTTATATATATATATATATATATATATATATATATATAATATATATACAGTATATACTGTATTTATATATATTTTTTTTTATTCCTGTTCCCCAGGGTGTCTACCGGATCAGCCCCAAGGTCCCGAGCAAGCCCAAGGCCCATAATCGAGTATTTATATTATTATTATATTTTGTATTTTATTTATTTCATACATATATATATATACCTTATACTCATATATTTACATAACAATAACAATGCATGGAAACAATTGCGCATAGCTCGCGAACCAATTACGCTATAACATTTTGGTTTTCACCATTAGAAAGAGCAAAATTTTCCGATTCCGGTGATATATACAGTTATATACGTATCCAAGCAAATAACGCAACGACGAGGTGGGGAACAGCTCGGAACCCGGCTAGCGTCGGCGGAACAGAGACGGGTGAAGCGTAATTATTCGCATTTTGGCTCTTCATTTCAAATATTCATAGCGCAAAAAGTATTTGTCGTAGGAACTTCTAGTTTTGTTATGCTCATTAGCATTATTTGCCGTATTCATACAGCCTAAATTTAAGACCATACACTTCGTAACAACGAAATAAATCGAAAATGTTATAAACCATATCAATCAAAATAATAATTTTTTGTTTTTTCGGTCACTGCTTGAGAAACTATTGAAGATAAACAATTTCTGTTTTCAGATTTGGAAAGAGGAGGAGAAAAATACTATTATTTGAGCAAAACAAAATATATGGTCATCACTCACAATTTAGAGATAAGACGGTGTGAAGACAATTGCATGGGAAATAATTGTATCCCGGACTCATTTACACTTTCATATTTCGATTTATTTACATTTGTTTTTGTTTTATCATGTACTATAAGTATTCCTCTTTCCATTGACATATGATACATCACAATAAACAGCATTCTGGTGGATGAAAATACAGAAAAACACAAGGCTTCGAAAACTCGCCCAGCATGGTATTTCATGCCAAATTAGAGAATGTCTGACCATAAGTTAGATAATTAAGTTGCCGGAGCTGGGAGGGTTAAACAAGGCCAGGGTGGGTAAAAATATAAAATTACAGACTCAAATATTGCTAAATATTGTAGAATGGCTAATGGTTATCATAATAGCCTGCGACACTTCTTATAAATACGATATTTAGGGTATCATGCATTTTAACATTATGAAAGGGAAGGGTAAATCAGACATGTAGACATAATTATGTAATCAAATATATTCAACATGATGATCCACACATCACCAAATGGTGTACCCTTAAGAGTATTTTATTGGTGGGGACCATGTGCAATATAATATTAACCCTCTCACGTCCTGACGCAATTTTTGAGCTTATTAGGGATACTTTAAAGCCTTTGTTACCGTCCGGGGTATTTATAAACCTTTAGTTTATTTACTTCAAACTCTGCAGTTGTCTTTGAGTTGGCTGTGGGCAGAAAACTAATTTTGGAGAGGTAATTATAAGAGTGAGAGTAATCTATTTCTTATTGCTAATCTGGCAACCTCTGCGTCATAAGGATGTGAGAGGGTTAATTATGATCCTCGAAGTCATTAGACAAGGAGGAGGTATGACAGTAATGTGGTGATGATAAAGGGACCAAGGGGGTAGGTGGGAGGGAGGGGGGGGGGGG
>CM064508.1:12180029-12394986 GCA_032716605.1 Paralithodes platypus
CGTTGTCACAAACGGCAATAATGGCGTATATTCAGGTTATATACCAGTAACCTTAGTGACCACCTGGTCAGCCTAATATTCCGATTGTGAAACTGGTCCAAGAACTTGAGAGGGTGATGACATGGGTAAAACTACAACAAACGGACCAATAGGCTGGAACACAGACCTCGAAATGCCTCAGAGCAAGTACAACCGCAAGCAGCTCCTCCTTGGACAACAGAGCAGCTCCCCTGGGCCGAATTGTACTTCTCCGAGCACAGAAAAGAACAGGATGCTCCAGCCCATCAAGTCCTTTTCCACAAGGACTGGCCACCAGACCCCACACCACTAGCCTCCGTTGCTAGTTGGAAAGGTAGGCTAAAGTCAGGGGCCATGAGGATCGGGTGAGTGCACAACAGGTGGTTTACGTCTCTAAACACCTTCCGAAACTCAGGGCGCCCATTTGAAATTCTTATTCTGCTCCAGTTATCCTCCACATGAGCTTGACTGTCCCGTTTCTCCTTTCTCCACCGTGACTGATAAACGTCCTCACAGGCACAGTGAGAGGCTCAGGGGGGTGCATCCATTACTCCTTCACGGGATTATCATGACAAAACTGGTTGCGCTTCCGTCCGTATGGAGTGGCTACCAAGTAGTAAACCAGGTCCGGATAGCTCCCTCCACCACCCTATAAGGACCAGCGTTACTTTCGGGGGTGGATAAGGCGGGTGACCTACAAGGGGCAGTAGAATCAACACCTATGACCCACCGTTGAACTACCTGAGTTAATCCTTGAGGTCGTACCTGTCCTTCCTCTGAGGCCCTGAAGAGATAGTCAAATTACGGCCAGCCAACTCCAGACTGCGCAACATCCGTTCTTCGACTGTTGAGGACACACTTGAGCATAGAACAAGGATTGTGTGCGCCCTCCCATACTTATTCAAACCCAGCCTGATGGAGATGCCCTCTGACACGGTGTCCAAAGACGAGCTCATTAGGGCTGAATCCCAAAATTCCCCAGGTACCTCCCACACAGCAAACAAAACATGGGGCAGGCCAAGATCCAAATCCCTACCACTCTCAAAGCAACAAAACCGAAGCACAGATTTCAAGGCTGAGTGCCATCGCTCTAACACACCCTGGCTCTCCGGATGATATGAAGATGACACAACCCCAACAATCCCATGCTGCGGCATTGCTTGTACCAAGAGGCTAGAAGTGAAGTTGGTGGTCCCCGGACTGACTGAATCCCCTGCGGGTAAACCATACCGGGAAAAATACACCATAGGCAAGCTTCGGACCACCATTTTCGCCGAACCATTTCTAAGGGGTACGCGTCAGGGTAATTGTTGCTACATCTCACGACTGTGCATCACTGTCCTCCTGCAACTCTTTCGTCTTTTAAAGCCCATCCTCTGCCCCTTCAGGAACAGTTACTGGGTCTTCTTCAGACTCGAGGATGTGGTCCTAATAATGAGTCCCCGAGAAGGTCCGTTGACACTAAACTCTCAAACTGCATCAACTTTCAACCCCTTGCTCGGTACCCTTCCTCCGCTGATCTAAAGATTATTGACCAGAATGTGACTCCATGGATGCAGAATCTCCGGTGACAACACACGCCATAGGCTGCACCGGACACTTCTCAACCCACTCCTGCTCCTCCCTACTCACGTAGGCCGGGTTCTCCGCAACGAACAAAGGGTGGAGCCTCAGAGAGTAGGTCCCGCAAAGTCGTTGCCGAGAAGGAGGTCGACGCCCCCAACAGGTAACTTCTCCACAATTCCTACATCCAGGTCCCGAGTCACACCAGCAACTTCCACCTTCATTCTTACAAGCGGGTATGACCTTGTCGCATTAACTCCCTGAACCACAACCACCCGCGCCGTATTGACAGGTTTACCAGTGAAATTATAAACAGTGTTTGCGATGCCCCAGTGTACACGGGCAAAATTCTAACCTCATGTTTTCTACCCCCCCACTCCACACTACCGAGTCCCCTGTGGGCCCTAAAGGAATCACGGACAGGGAATAAGCCTTCCGGATCATTCTGCACTGGCAGTGTTATTTACCTCGGAAGAAAGAAAAGAAAATTGCCTCTAACAAACTCCGATTGTCCTCTTGCACACTCCAATGCCGTGAGCAAAGGACACGGCTGCCGGAGGAGGGTTCGACTAGGGCACTCATTTGCCTTATGACCCATCCTGGTGGACAACTAAAACACAATACATTTTTGTTTCGGCTTATACTGTGATGTAAAAGGCCCCTGACTTTGCACATTTACGGTGTGGTGTAAGGTTTGGATTCCCCGTTTTAGTTTCATGGCTCTGCTGTTTAAATGTGTCATTGTTACGGGGAGGGGGAGGCTAACGGTCCCTTAGCACTTACATCGTACTTCTGTGAGGACCCGCCAACCCCCGGAATCAACGACCGCCGTCGATCAGCCATTTCTGCTGCTTCGACTAGAGTTCTTGGGTTTTTCTCCTTCAAGTTCAAAGTTAGATCACCGCCCGTGCTCTTAACGGACTGCTCCAAAAATCATAAACTGCTTAATGTCATCATATGTTGTGACCTGTCAGATCGGAAGCCAGTTCCCCCATAGCATCGGACAAGTCCCGGCTGTGTTCCAAAAAGGTGCTATCTCTTCCCTTAGTTACACCCCGGAACTTCAAACGGTACGTTTCTGGTTGCAGTTCGTAAAGCCCTCAGGACAGCCTCCGTGAGATCCTCGTACACAATAAATAAACTCCAAAGGTAATGCATCGTAGGCTGTAAGACTCCTTGCCTAATAATCTAGAGGATACAAGTGATGCACATTTATTCTATGGCCACTGGTGTTCCTGGCACTTCTTCTCAAAGCGTGTGAAAAAATTCTGTTACACCACTCTCATTCAAAACCACCGGAACCAGTTTCAATAAGTGCGAGAGAGACTGACTCATGAACACGGTTACCAGCCAAAGACAGCTTTGTCCCGTTTGCCTCTACTCGCGACCTTCTCTACGTCTATGTCGGCACTAGTAACATAGTCGACTCTAAATCCGCTTGGATTTGGCTAGCTCTGTTTGCTGCTGAAGCTCACATGCCCTTTGGTGCTGTTGAATCTCAGATGCCCTGATAGCCTTTCTCTCTTCGATATTAGCTGATTCTATTGGCTGCTGGAACTTAGGCTAAATTATAGCTGAAGCAAATAATTCTGGAGATTAACCATTGAGGAGGTGAAGGTGCTTACAATGTTTGAAATTACCCGGTGTGTCCCCCCAGGGGCAACCAACCCTGCCAGTCACCACCCAACTGCCCCGGAAGCGTACCCGGCGGTCACGGCAAAACTACTGGAATGGCTGGGAGGTCGCAGTGTAGGGGAAGCATGGCCGAAGGGCTCTAACGCACTCAACCCATCTCGCTCACCAGTCCCCTGCCCAGTACACCACGTTCTAAAGTTATCCTTGGTCATGATGCTAGTAACCGCATGACCGATAGCTGTGGCCAGGCATTTGAAGACCGTACCGATCCATTACCTCCAACCGCTCGGCAGTAACAGGCCATTGCAAAAATATCCTAGAATCGATCTCCTCACAGTTCACCCGATTAACCCTTTAATCATGCTGCTGCTTTCCTCAGTTCGACATTACGTACTGTGTCTCCATTCTCCTCTGCCCCCCGGTATAAGAACATGATGCTCACTACAATTTCTGCACCACATATATTCAGAAAAGAAGTACCCCAAACTCTTATACCCTTCAATTAACACACAACAATTCCTCCGGAAATACTCAAGGGCTTCTATACTCTGTTGCACAAAAAAAAAAGATCTATCCTTGCTGTCCCCCGCAAAATATTCTCCAAACACTCCAAATGTTCCCTGCTAATAAATGTAGGTTCACCAAATCCTACGGTAAGGTCGCCATTTTTTACGCCTGGGGTTCACAGTATAATCAGGGCTCTTATCATTGGACTAGTTAATGGCATCCCTGCTACCAACGGCACGCGCTAGCCTCCAACCTCTGATGTATATTCCAGTGAACAAAGAAACACAAATATCTCTACAGAGTTCTATACTGCCAATAATAGGGCTATCAAACGTCTCAATAAATGTTGCGTTCTACATCTAGGCTTAATGTTATGTGCTGAAACAGCCTATTACTAACCTATAAACACGAAGGTGCTTGGTTATGGTATGCCACAAACCGTAAGGTGGTAAGAGAAGTTACAGGCTTACGTTACTTTACTTCAATAAATGTCAGGCACTCCTGCATGAATAGCAACAGTGCACTAAGGCCCTTCAAACCACTAACAAGGAATTCTTCTTTAAATGTTAGATGCTATAAAGATGACTCGTATCGGAAATGGAACCCAAAATAGGCAGGCAGCGGAACTACTGCTCATGCAGCTATGCATACAAAAAAGTGCAGAATATATAATGCAGTCGGAAGCCAAGAACTATCCTAAACACAAACAATAATAATACATCGCCACGACAATGCAGTAGTATACTATCAACAAAAAGAGCCTAAGTCGTTTGTGTCTCAATCACATCAAACTAGGCTGCCGAAATGTTTTGTGTAATCATAAACGTTGTATACATAAAAAGAGTAATTGGTGTACTATACTTAATGTCTACTATGATTGATAAAGTCTAGCTAGAGTCAAATGATACGAGATACTGGTGCGCATGGCCATGCCGTCATAGCCTAGTGCAAATCTCAAGTTCTGTGCGTCAAATATTACGATATAATGAAGGTGGTAGCTCTCTTGAGAAACTCTTAAGACCGAAGTATAAGCGTTCTACTGGCGTACTCTCAAAGACAAAACATCGAGACTAGAACAGTGGCAGGCATTGGGATAGGCAAAAAAGCCCTCATTCGTGATGCTATGCTCTAATTCTCAATGGCACCACACAGACTAGAATTTACTCAATCAAACTCCAGACCGTTCTCAGTGTATGTCTGTGCAGCTTTTAACTAAAGCCAGCACTCATAGGAAACAATACTTATAATATCAGGACTCCTAGTCTAGCATTATCTAATCCAGCAGAACACTAATAATTTAAAGGATGACAGTACCTAAACAATATAAATGCCAACCAAATGCTTCGTGACTAACTTATCTTAACAACATAACATACATGGGTTATATGCAGACCTTAACGCACAATACAACTGGCCAGCATGAAGCTGAATTTTGCAGAGTTAACCAGAGGGGTAATATAATGTTAATAAAAGGTGGTGAAAGATATGGAAATATGAGGAGAGATTAGGCAGAGGAAAAAGATTCTCAGGTGCGAGGCGGGGGGGGTACATGGGTAGCAAGGGAAAAAGAAGGGGTGCATTCTATAGAAACAAGGATCTGAGGGAGACGAGTGGCGAGGAACTGTATAAATACTCGCACCAGACTCGAGCCGCGTGGGAAAAAAGCGGTTAACAAGTCCTCTAGCTCCCCTACCAAAGTAGCTAGCAACAACATTACGTCCACCAAGCATGGTACAGAAAACTCCTTCAAACCAAATCCCCCACGAGGCCCAGCCCAAAAAGCTTTGTGACGTCACGAGCGCGGGCAAAAAAACCACATACGCGCCCACCCTCTCACTCTGTTCTACTCCCCTCTCTCTCTCTATCTTATCTTTATCATTACTAGTTAAGGATAAAACCATTTACTTTACAATTAAATATACTAAACGCCTTGACATGGGCGAAAACAAAGAGCCTTTCTGGAAACTGCCCATGACACAAGCTTTCATATGCACAATAAAGCACACTCTAATACACAAAATGTAGCCCCAGCCACTGCCCTGGCGATCCTAGCGAGTCACTGTAGGACAAGCACATGGCGGTTCTAACGGAGTGGTTAAACGTCACACTGCATTATAAAAGGAACGACAAAATGACAAGATGCTACTTTCCGAAAATAAAACCCATGCTTATCTTTCACGAGATATACAATCGTGGAAAACAATATGTATAGACAATTGTAGATGCATAGTATGAAAAGTTTTAAACAAAATAGATATACTGTAGAACAATTAGGCTTATCATCACAAAGTTCGAGCTAATTAGTCAAAGTTATGTATCAACCGAAAAGGAGAGCAATTGTGTCTATTGAATGAAAGGCATAGACAAAATTCGTGTTTAAAATTCATACCAGTGCGATAAACTTTTATTTTGGTTAATATTAGTCGATTATATTTAGTTTAAAACGGGCCTCTTGCATATAACAGGCATCAAATTATCTCACTTGACCCTTTTTACTACCAGCCATACTTCCTAAACTGCACAAAATCGTCTAAATATAGCTAGAATAATATTATGAACACGATGTCGGTACAGAAAGGGTTAACAACCGCCCCCAACCACCTCTCTCTCTCTCTCTGTTTGTTTTGTTTTCTCTCTCTCTCTCTCTCTCTCTCTCTCTCTCTCTCTCTCTCTGTCATCTCTCTCTCTAATCTGTTGACGAAAAAGTCCTACACACACGGAGGGTATCCCGATATTTGTATATATTGCATAACACTTTAGTATAGTTTGCATAGCATCATGAAACTCAGCCCTTTTTACAAATGTTATCAAATGTTTAATCATTACACATTAGAATGTATACGCTTAAGAATTGTATCTATAAGATATTCATATTATATTCATTTATGCACACTATCTTCTCGATTTAATACAAATCAAATGTATTGAATGTCAATATAGTTAACAGCATTCGAACATTCAGTATTTGTTCTCACAGTTTAGTTTTGTGACGACAGCTCAACTTAACCATTAGCAGTGGGTACCGTATGTGGGACTTGTGTTATATATGATATATAATTGTGTACGAATTCCTTCAAGTGTAATGCTAACATATTTTCCTTTCACTTAACAACGAAAAAGTGTTATATATTAAGGATTGCATCATATACATATTAATTACTTTGTTTTAATACCGGGTAACCACATCTTTGAACTGGACCGTTGATATAAATATTACTAAATAAACATACAATAGAAACATTATCCAATCTTTTTTACTGCGATGTGCACTTTGTACCACACATTGTAATGTATCTAAAGTAACCCTTTCATGCACCATAGGTTGCTATTTATTTTTCAGTAATACAATTATCTTAATCTCATAATTACCTCTCTATAATTAGTATTCAGCCCACAGCTCACTCAAAGAAAACTGCCGAGGTTTAATTAACAAAACTCAAGGTGTCTAAATAATACTGATGATCACAAAGGCTTTTAAGTATCCCAGAAAAGGCGCAAACCGCGTACTGGTGCGCGAAAGGGTTAACTATAATAATAATAATAGCATATAATTATTAATATATAAAATGTATTGTACTTGATTATATATCTATCATATACCTAAATCAAAAACAATAATAAATAAAAAAATCTAAAAATGAGTCGAAACACGATTGTACTAAGACAAAAAATAAAAATAATGCATGAATGCACCTCTACCAGGACAAATATAACAAACAGCTCACTCTCACTCTCTCTTTATCTCTGGAAATATTTTTCCAGACTAAACCAGACCCAGACGTCTAGACACCTTCCCGGTACTTAGTAGTATCATATTGGCTTTTATCTTATACAAAATAATGTTACTGGGTGGAAAATCCTCAGTGCGGTTAACTTAATACAGAAATGGAAAACTTGAATCCACGCATATCATGATTACAATCTCACAAGAATAAAATTAAAAAGGTAAATGTAGTGTCGTGCACAACCTAAATGTTTGTATTCTACTTAATTGTTTACATCAGGCCTTTTGTCTATTAAAGCTAAACTGTACACGTAAACAATTATAACATATCTTAATATTACTCAAGAAGAAAAAATACGGTTTTAACAAGTATTGCATTATTGGATTATATATAAGCAGTGTGATGTATCTTGCTCTACAAATAAACATACTCTATAATGATACAGTTTGTTTTATAAATATTGAATAAATCCTGCAAACTGGTGTCTACACTTAATATATTCCAGATCCCGACAGAGCTGAATTCAAGGCCCATCTAATTTGTCCAGACATTTGTTTTTAACATTTCTGGAATGCATAATTTAGTTTGTACTGACTTAATATAGTTAACCTTGAGCCTATACAGCCATAGTCATACACTTTACCATAGCCATACACAACGTATTGGTGAGGGAAATAACTAGATGGGAACTATAAACTGTAATACACCGGATAAAACCAATGTATCAATTCAATACTAAGTTCTCTAATTCGCAATGGTATATACAATCGTTAATATGGCCTAGTTTCTAAAACGATGATAAATTGTCCGGTAGTGGAGAGAACACATGAGTCGTAGGGTTTAAATACTCATCATAATTAACTTATCATTCAAAATGTTATCACTTTGAAAGGATCTTCTCATAACGATAAAAAACACCTTGTGATAGGACCAGCTGGAATTAATTAGAATATATTGGTTCTTTTCTAGTCTTAGAAGCACTACGTTATGTTTATCTAACTGTAAACATTAACACGGTTAACTTAAGCTATATATTATATAAAGCGCTGGAAACGTGGAAGAAAAATACAATCCCCAAAGGAAGAGAGCAAAAAACCGGACCCCTGTGCAAAGCTTATAAACCGAGGTAAGTCCCGCTATACCCAGGACTTTCAGGGGGAATGATTACGTCTGTGTTTTGATAAGTGCCACGTTTTACAAATACAGTACTTCTGCAATTGCTCTGTCTCGATGAGTAGGACAATTTTACAAGGGGAGGGGCATTCCTAGCCTCCTGCCCCCACTTACTGTAGAATATCCAATCATAATAGGAGGTAAGCTAAAACAATGATAACATGGTAAACGTGTAGCGTCTTTTGGAGAACGATTTCAATATACTTAGACAACTATACAACAGTTAACCCATTCAGTACTGGTGCCGTCCTTTTAGCTTTATTCTGGCTACTATTAAACGATATTAATCAATTTAAAAAAAGGCCTCCAGCAATTACCAGGCTTTGAAGTATAGTATTAAACCTTTGTACTACAATAGATCCTTCTTAAGTAACATAGAATCGTCTAAATATAGCTAGAATAAAATAGAAAAATATGTCACCGGTACAGAATGAGTTAAAGTGTTGTGGCTGAAGGTTGGTATGTGGTGTTGTACAAACACATTCAGGTATTCTTTCAGTAGATATCTTATGCTATACTATTAGTTTATATAAGTACATTGGGGTTTGTAATTGATGATTAATGTTAAGAACGGGGTGTTACTTATATAATTTTCCATATATGTAGACCCACATATAGTATGCTACCTTAAAATTTTCATCTGAAGTGAACTGAAGAAAATATTTGATAACCAATGCAATGTATACAACCAGGCAGCTACTGTAAATAAACTGGAGAAAGTGATATAATTCTCCCTACGCACAGCTCTATTATACGTAAAGCTTTATATGGTAGGATTTAGACCAGGGTGGAAAAACTACTGCATGTTCATTACAGACTATACTTCCATTTAACAATTTGAACATAATAGTTTGTATTATTAAAACTTCTTCAAACTATTACTTTTATCTTCGAAATGATTTATTAAAAGGCATTATGTATTCAGACTCATATGACGCAGAGCTTGCCAGATTAGCAATAAGAAATAGAGTTCTCTCACTCTTATAATTACCTCTCCAAAATTAGTTTTCTGCCCACAGCTAACTCAAAGACAACTGCAGAGGATGAAGTAACTAAACTAAAGTTTTTTAAATACCCCTGATGGTTACAAAGGCTTTAAAGTATCCCTAATAGGCTCAAAATCGCGTCATATGACGGAGAGGGTTAAGGATAAAGTAATATATCTAAATTATTTAAGAAATACATAAAGGTTATAGAAACACTGCGAAATGCATTATTGTATAAGCTTAATTACAATAAGGACATGTAAGATAATATCAATACAAATATGGAGCATTAAAACACTGGATACCTCCCGCATTCTTACGACGCGATCGAGTCATGACGCCACCCCTCCAAGAGTGGCCGTATGACGCAATTGCATCATAATGCCACCTGTACGTTAGAAATATTCGCCAAAAATAAGTTTATGACTCGATTATGACTCAATTTGGACTGGTAAGTTAGGCATTAGTAAGTTACAAAAGGAAGTATCTAGCAACCCCATAGCGTCCCTCTCTGAGGAGCCCGGGCCTTTGTTAAGTCAGTAGTTTCCCGGCCCCCAGACTGTGAGGCAGGGTCCCGGCCCTTTAAATTCTGGGCTTCCTCCCTCTGGCCCACCATGCCTAGCTATAGGCAGGCAATTATGGATTATTTCATCTACCCAGTGAAAGTGTTTAGTGAATAATTCGAACTATATTATGTATATAAGATGTTACTTGTGACTTTTGGTGACTGATGGGAGTGAATCTTGGTTAACCCCTTGAATATTGATGCAGTTTTGTCTAGGTACCATTGATGACTTTACACTATTTTTTGCTTGAAAGACAAATATATTTATCAATAAATACTGCCTACCAAATAAATACATTATAATCACGTAGATATCACAGGAATGCTTACAGGAAGCTTACGGGAGGTATGGTAAGTACTCTATGGAATTTTAGTTATATTACAGTATTATATATATATATATTATATATATATATATATACAGTATATAACAGCTCCAAGTTCCCGAGCAAGCCCAAGGCCCATAATTGAGTATTTATATTATTATTATATTTTGTATTTTATTTAAATATTTATTTATTTGATTTATCATTGTTTTTATTTTTTGTATTTTATTTTTTTCATTTTATTAATGTTTATTTTATTTATTTTATATATACCGTATATATATGTTTTGTTATTCCTGTTCCCCAGGGTGTCTAGCAGATCAGCCCCAAGGTCCCGAGCAAGCCCAAGGCCCATAATCGAGTATTTATATTATTATTATATTTTTTTATTTTATTGATTTTATTTATATATATATATATATATATATATATATATATATATAATATATATACAGTATATACTGTATTTATATTTTTTTTTTTTTATTCCTGTTCCCCAGGGTGTCTACCGGATCAGCCCCAAGGTCCCGAGCAAGCCCAAGGCCCATAATCGAGTATTTATATTATTATTATATTTTGTATTTTATTTATTTCATACATATATATATATACCTTATACTCATATATTTACATAACAATAACAATGCATGGAAACAATTGCGCATAGCTCGCGAACCAATTACGCTATAACATTTTGGTTTTCACCATTAGAAAGAGCAAAATTTTCCGATTCCGGTGATATATACAGTTATATACGTATCCAAGCAAATAACGCAACGACGAGGTGGGGAACAGCTCGGAACCCGGCTAGCGTCGGCGGAACAGAGACGGGTGAAGCGTAATTATTCGCATTTTGGCTCTTCATTTCAAATATTCATAGCGCAAAAAGTATTTGTCGTAGGAACTTCTAGTTTTGTTATGCTCATTAGCATTATTTGCCGTATTCATACAGCCTAAATTTAAGACCATACACTTCGTAACAACGAAATAAATCGAAAATGTTATAAACCATATCAATCAAAATAATAATTTTTTGTTTTTTCGGTCACTGCTTGAGAACTATTGAAGATAAACAATTTCTGTTTTCAGATTTGGAAAGAGGAGGAGAAAAAATACTATTATTTGAGCAAAACAAAATATATGGTCATCACTCACAATTTAGAGATAAGACGGTGTGAAGACAATTGCATGGGAAATAATTGTATCCCGGACTCATTTACACTTTCATATTTCGATTTATTTACATTTGTTTTTGTTTTATCATGTACTATAAGTATTCCTCTTTCCATTGACATATGATACATCACAATAAACAGCATTCTGGTGGATGAAAATACAGAAAAACACAAGGCTTCGAAAACTCGCCCAGCATGGTATTTCATGCCAAATTAGAGAATGTCTGACCATAAGTTAGATAATTAAGTTGCCGGAGCTGGGAGGGTTAAACAAGGCCAGGGTGGGTAAAAATATAAAATTACAGACTCAAATATTGCTAAATATTGTAGAATGGCTAATGGTTATCATAATAGCCTGCGACACTTTTTATAAATACGATATTTAGGGTATCATGCATTTTAACATTATGAAAGGGAAGGGTAAATCAGACATGTAGACATAATTATGTAATCAAATATATTCAACATGATGATCCACACATCACCAAATGGTGTACCCTTAAGAGTATTTTATTGGTGGGGACCATGTGCAATATAATATTAACCCTCTCACGTCCTGACGCAATTTTTGAGCTTATTAGGGATACTTTAAAGCCTTTGTTACCGTCCGGGGTATTTATAAACCTTTAGTTTATTTACTTCAAACTCTGCAGTTGTCTTTGAGTTAGCTGTGGGCAGAAAACTAATTTTGGAGAGGTAATTATAAGAGTGAGAGTAATCTATTTCTTATTGCTAATCTGGCAACCTCTGTGTCATAAGGATGTGAGAGGGTTAATTATGATCCTCGAAGTCATTAGACAAGGAGGAGGTATGACAGTAATGTGGTGATGATAAAGGGACCAAGGGGGGTAGGTGGGAGGGAGGGGGGGGGGGGGGGTGCACACACACATATACCGGGGATAACTGCCACAATCCATAATTTGTTATATTCATAAACAATCCTTGGTAACATCTAAACTCCTCCTTCAATTGCATTATATCTTAGATATTAAGATACAAATAACTTCACTTGAAATTTTGTTAACGCTCATTATTATTCCATTACTCTATATCTATACTAAAATACCCGTGTTGATCTTTTCGTTTGTCATAACAAAATATGTGCATTCCATTGTCAAATACCAATACCATTTATGACAAAAAAAAAATAGAGGAATGACAGGAAGGAGGAGTAAATTAATTATTTGAGAGATTAATGAAGGAAGAGAGGGAAGCAGGAAGGAGAGGATGTCGGTAATGTGGTAGAATTAGTGCCATGAGGATTGCGGGAAAGAGTGAGAACGGTAGAAGAGAATGAGAGAGAGAGAGAGAGAGAGAGAGAGAGAGAGAGAGAGAGAGAGTGAGATAGAGGGAGAGAAAGAGAACAAAGGTTTGGTGGATATCGTTGAGTCTGGCAAGGTCTAGTGGTAAGAGGATGGTTTTGATGGGGAATGGTATAGCCGTGTGGTATTATAAGGGAACCAGATCAAAACGGCCTCACTCATAAACGATTGTTTTGGTCAAGCTTGTTTACGTTAGGGTAAATATGATTAGGTGAGAATAGGCTTACTTAAGTTAACTTTATAAAGGTTGGGATAGCAGTGTGTGGATGTTCTGGCTGCGACAGGATTAACTTGACACCCATAATAATTATACAAGGATATATAATTATATACTGTATATATATATGTATATATATATATATATATATATATATATATATATACAGTATATATTTATATATATATATATATATATATACAGTATATATTTATATACATATATATATATATATATATATATATATATATATATATATACAGGGTGTCCCAGGAGGAAAGGGCATAACTTTGGGAAATGATAAAACAAAATATTGTAAGCCGAAAATGTTCTATTAGAAATATTCCAAATATCAAGCAGTAAAGAGATATTACATGTTGAAAATGGCATTTTCTTAAGTATTTCCCCATAAGGGTGGCCTAGCTGTCCTAGTATCTACCGCACCTCCATCTAACTGCAGTTATTTTACCATGTTATTGTAAAGATATAATAATTCTGTAAGTTGCAAAATGATTATAGATATAATAGCTCACTTTGGACCAGTTGGAAACTATCTGACATGGAAGAGTCCATTACATCGAGGCGGGGGAAGACACTATATAAAACCTTTAATATCTTTTTAACGTTTGAGATTTGGACTTTTTATTATAGAACATTTTAGGCTTAGAATACCTTGTTTTATCATTTCCCAAAGTTATGTCCTTTCCTCCTGTTACGTCCTGGGATATATAAACACTGGGCTCTTTCTATTGGACTAGGTATGCGGCAACAAGCAACAACGGAAAATGCTAGATCCAACCCTTATCTATAAACCCAGGCAACAAACCACCCTAAACCGTCAAGAGTCCTGCCTGGATATACAACTAATCACCCCTGCATGAAAGAAGGTGAAAGCAAACAGTCCTCAAAACATCGTACAGGTAGGCCAGATGCAGGTTTCTAAACTGCATGCGGCTACTGTAGGATCTGATGCTTAGCAAAGAAAGTAAGTTACGGATTTAGAGAACTCTTAACTCATAAGCAGGAATAAATACTAGTGATAGGCCATACAGTGTATAATGGCATAGGTATAATTAAATAAAGGCAGCAACTCGCAACATAACCACATATAGGTGTGCTTCTCACTCTTAGTCAGGCAAACTTGCTCGGACAGAGTCTCTAAGCCACACCCTGACTCACAATGCTCACAAAAACGGTAATACTGTGGCACAATAACAAGCATGCAGAAATAATAAACCCCTAGCTGTTAATCTGCCAGGTGGCAGAGGTCTGGCCGGAAGGATATAGGCTTCGGATACCCGGGCTGAGCCACCTGCTCTAGCCTAGGGACGTTCCCAAGTCTGTGCGCCAAATTACTCTAATTGAAAGGGTGCTCTCTTGAGAGACTCAGATCCCAAGTATCTGACTCTCTCCTGGCGACCCTAAAACAAACGCAAGACGTGCTAGCGCAGTGCTGAGTGGACTAGGCAAGGGCTCTCACTCAACACAACACTAGACACACAGGCACACAGATAAGAAAATGCCCCCCAGACTCCCACGGGTATCCTAGTAAAGTCGTGCAGGTCCACAGGACTCGCACCAGCAGACTTCACTTAAAGGATCGCAAAAAGCCTCCCCTCCGGTCTCGCCCCTGCTCACCTGCCACAAGAACACAGTAGCAAGCATGAAACCACCAAATATGAGACAACAAAAAAGCTTCCTAGGTCTCATTAACAATTAAATCTCTGCATAAGGCCCAAAATCCTATCTAGTTATCTGAGAGCTCGTCGTTAATACAATAATAGATATAAGGTCTATCAAGGGGATGGGATAATTAAATAGATTGGTGAAGTAGTGGAAAGAAGGTATACAAAGTAAGAGAGAAAGTTTCTATGTGGGGTTGAGAGGGATAGATATCAAGGGGGTCCGAAGGGTACGACAGTGAGGTGAGCTCTGAGTCTTGAATCTGTCTGGACCCCACCCTAGGCATGCGAAATACATCCCATGCTTGGCAACACTCAACACCGTTGCCGGGTCAAAATCCTCTACCCCTTGCGTGAGTCGAAACTAAGCCTAACGTTGCGATCAATTTGGCAACAATCAGGCTCGTCCCAAGCTAGTCTCTCCGCGCCCGCGCGAAGCAACGTCCCCCAGCCGGTCTCTCTCTCCCGCTCGTCTCCTCCCACTCTCACTAGACTTACATCTTATATATTATAATGAAACAATCAACTATCGAGAATAAAATATACTAAGATGCGTTGGTTAACACCTTACGAGCAGCCTATGCGGTTTATTTATGTGTACCGCCCAGCGGGGTGTTTTTAGCCAAAATAGGGCTGTTTACGTGATCATTTTCATGCCTAAATAAGACCCAGAACGTAAAACAAGTACCTATCCCTGAAAGGGCATAAACAGAGCTTTCGAATGACACCATAACGATCCTTGTATGATGGATAGTTTTCTTGCAATAACCGTGCAACGCGAGTGCAAAAAGCAGGTAATTCGGTACTTTCGGTACATAATTGAGTATGTAGCGAGTGAGAGAGGGAGGAGGGAGCTGAGATTTGTGTCAGTAGGTTCGCCGCGGTGGTCTGGAGCAGTCATACGCTCGCTAGTCTCCTGCCACCACTTGTCTCTCTCTCTCAGCCACATTACGTGCTGAAATTGCCACTCGAGTTATGTCGAGCGCCGCCACATAGTCCAGCTTTATTTAACTCGACTTAAGTGGTGGGCCGCTTTTTAAGGGTTAAGAATAAGGGCAGCTTCAAGCTGTGAAACAACATAAGAATATCCCAGACATTAGTTACATTGTCGTAGGATATATACTAAGGAAAAGCCGGCCGGCCGGCTGCCGCCAGCCGGTTTCTAAACGGCTGGGCAGCCGACACTCGCGCATGCCCGCACGTGTGGCTACTATGCAGGAGCGTCACACTCCTGGGACACCCTGTATATATATATATATATATATATATATATATATATATATATATATATATATATATTTAGTTTTGTATTTATTTCTATTTTTCTATCTTCCAACTACTCCCTCTCGGGCATAGGCTGAGAGCCTGTACATTCCACAGTTCTACATTGAACAGTGAAGCCTGTGAGGTTTTGTTCCACTCTATGGGGTTACATGTGAAGCACTTTTAGCTGCAACCAGCCCCTGCCATCTTGCCTTCGCTGGATGCATGGGGCCATAGAGTAAAGAAGGATAGAGCTGAAAGCGTGACGTCACACCGTTATATTTTCGTGCGTCCTAGGGATTTGGGAGCAGGACCGTTGTAGGGCATAAAACAAACACACTCAGTCATTTTTCCTTATTAGATACTCCTTGATATCTGTGCGCCTGGCTTGTGTACAGTGTTACCAAAGTTAGGGAAATTCCGCAAAATGAGGGGCATTATATAAAAGAGGGAACATCTTTAGGAGTGATTTAACCCCTTCAGAATCATATGACGCAGAGGTTGCCAGATTAGCAATAAGAAATAGTGTTCTCTCACTCTTATAATTATCTTTCCAAAATTAGTTTTCTGCCCACAGCTAACTCAAAGACAACTGCAGAGGTTGAAGCAACTAAACTAAAGGTTTGAAAATACCCCTGATGGTAATAAAGGCTTTAACCCACTGAGCCCTAGCTATTTATAAATAAATGTACCACCAGGGACCGGCAGGATTTGAAATTTTTGTTTTTTCCAGAAACAATAGCGAATGGGTTAGGAATGAAGGAAAAACTACAAAAAAACAATCAAAAAGGTCAAAACTTGGTCCTACGGAGCCCCTGAAAACGGATTTTAGAAGAGTAAAAAGTTGAAGGCAAAAACACCCAAAAAACAAGTTTTTGCACGCTCACATGCACGCGGTTGGACTTTGAGAGTTTTCAACCATCGCCAAGGTTGCGTGGGATAATTATACAGTTCCCATACAAATCTGAGCCCTCTAGGTGCCATAGGACCGAAGTAATTGGGACCGGAGTACCTGTGACGACACGTTGTCGTCGCTGGGGTTTAGCGTTACATACATTGGTGACGACATGTTGTCGTCGCTGGGGTTCAGTGGGTTAAAGTATCCATAATAGGCTCAAAATTGCGTCATATGTCGGAGAGGGTTAATGATGGTAATAACACTTGTAAATTATTTATAATAAAATATATATATAAAAGCAAGAGGAAAATATTAGGAATACATATACAATATAAAAAATACTTATATATGATGTAAGCTGTATAACTACAAGCAACACACCAAGAATTAAAATGTAATTTTGAATATATATTATTAGTTACATGTTATATAGATGTTAATTTATAAAGTTGCACTAAACCAGGACATTTCACGAAATACGTTCATAGGTTATACTAATGACATCTAGGGATATTTTGGCCCAGCATGTTTGACATTGGTAACTCCCACTCTCACAACAACAATGGTGGGGGTAGAAGAGACGTGGCTGTGAACCTCCTCACAATTATGACAATTTCACGATGATCTGGCCTTTACAGTAGCATCTATTTTTGTGTATTTAACTCTGTCATGTCTATAGAGTCTCTGGATAGTGTAGAATTGATTATTAATAGCGTTATTAGTACAAGGTAGGGATTATTACGAATTAATGGAGACCCTCCCGTTTTCCTTTGCGATCGTGCTGCCATCTCTCGAACGCGCGGCTCGCTATTTTCAGATTTGTAGCGTCTCTCTTTCCTCTCTATCAAATCTGTACTCTATGCATGGGGCTTAGTTTTGTTTTAACATCTTTAGTTTATTATTAATTAGTTCATTCATTTCTTCTGTGGCAATCTAGAATATAAGCTTCTTTTTATTCTTCCATGTTGTTTTCCATTATTCTGCTGCATTATATTTATGTGTGAATAGTATTCCTGGTTGGTATCTATAGTGGTTTGTGGGTTGGCCTGTTTTACTTAGTTTTGGTAGGCCTTTGAGGAACGGGATTGTTGGGTGTGTGTGTAGGCCTGCAGTGCCATAATAGGCTACTGTCTTTTTTCCTTCCACCACACAGCATCCTCTAACTCGGGCATTAGTTAACCCTCTAGGGGGTGGCAGCCAATCTGCAACCTACTAAGATACCAACTCTTGTGCCTTTAGTTTTAGCAGAAATACATTCGGTGCAGTTAGGGACTATGGGTGGAGCCTGTTACTAGGTGAGGTTGTCCCCATTGTAACCGGGTGTATTGAGCCAACCCCAGATGATGTTGTAAGCGATAAGTCATTAAAGTTGTTTATCCCTTACAACGCCACCGCCGTGCTGTGCTGAAGAGAGCCACTCGGTGTATTATTAAGACATAGGCTAGGGATAATAGGCTTGGCACAGAGGTTTATTGTACTGGACTTTCCATGGGTTTTTGCTTTGTATTGTTCTCAATTTCTAAGCGATTGGGCATGATACAGAGTGTTCTGGGAGTCTAGTAGTGGTATGGTGGGATAATGTTGGTGCAGTATAGAATAACCTTAGAAGTTCTCTTGCATACTACACGCACTATGGAATAGACTCTGAGACAATAGATAATATTTGTGTCTCTTTGTTACTGCTTTAATAAGCAAAGAGGAAGATAAAAAAAAATCCTAGAGAACCTGCATGTCTTGGTGTTTGAGTCAGATATTAACCCTCTCCGACATATGACGCAATTTTGAGCCTATTAGGGATACTTTAAAGCCTTTATTACCATCAGGGTTTTTTACAAACCTTTATTTTAGTTACTTCAACCTCTGCAGTTGTCTTTGAGTTAGATGTGGGCAGAAAACTAATTTTGGAGAGGTAATTATAAGAGTGAGAGAACTCTATTTCTTATTGCTAATCTGGCAACCTCTGCGTCATATATGTCTGAAGGGTATTGAGAATATATCACAAATACACGTAGACTGCCGTGGTGTAATTGATTAAAGCGTCGGCTATCGTCCTGGTGGTCGACGGTTCGATCCCCACTGAGAGACTAGAAACATATATATATATATATATATTAATATCGGTACATATCCTTGCACACTCATCCACTCATCAGTCACTCAAGCTCTCTCTCTCTCTCTCTCTCTCTTGGGACAAATGGTCAGAGGGTATGAATTATTTAATGAGAATTCTGGAAGCGGTGAGTGAGTGAGTTAGATGGGGGAAGGCTAAGGCCAGAATGGGGAAGTGGAAGAGGAAAGAGATTGAGGGAGAAGAGAAGAGAAAGAGGGAAAAGAGAAGAGAAGAGAAGAGAAGAGAAAACAAAAGAAGATAAGAGAAATAAGATAACACAAAAGGAAAGGTCAGGAGAAAATAATATAGTTGAGATGGGAGGGGTGGGGGTGAAGAGACAAGGCAACAAGAGGAAACGGAAGAGGGAAGAGGAATATGAAAGGGAATACACACACAAAGACGAGAGGAGAGAAATCAAATATGGGAAGAGGAAAGTTATTATGTAGAAAGGGAAAGAAAAATAGCAAGAGAAGAACAGAAAAGACATGGACAATAGGGATAATTCAAGCTTAAGGAAGAGAAGAGGATATAACAGTAAATCAAAATCGATTAGCAGAGTTAAAAGAATTTACGAAGGTTACGACAATTGTGGGAATAGGTATGGGATGAGACAAGAAGAGAGGTGAACAAAAAGAGTATGAGAGAAAAGAAGATATACCGGTATAACAGGAGAGAACAGAAGAGGTGAGTGGAGAGACAGCAGCGAGAAGAGAAACGAGGACAAACTGAGAAAAGTAGATGAGAGGCGAACAAAACAGAGAATAGCGGAACAAACAAAGCATTCCTATTACTCTTTATCTCTCTCCCTCTCTCTCTCTTCAGTTGTTTTTTCACTAGTGCTAGGGGTAACACGTGTTTAAGGTACCCCTCCTGACCGTCTGATCTGACCTTCTAAAGAACTTACCCACCGCTTACCAGCAGGCCAGCGAAGGAAAGTTGCCATTTATTGTTATTGGATTTCATACCCCAAACACTATTACAAAATTTCGAAACTCTATCATTTGTACATTTACAATGGCCCCATACGAATTATCTATGATAGCTGCGAAAATATATGTGTACAAAGAATGGTTTCCCAGGTATGGATATGTAAGTGCTTCATGTGCTTAACAAATGAGAAATTCCAGTTCTATGAATGCACAATATAATAGATGCATATAAAAGCAAATTTGTTGAACTAAATCATGAAACCTTCGAGCTGAAGGAAAATCTCAGCATCCTTGAAAGCAAGATAAAGGACGTAAAATATTTTAACGCAGTGGCTAAACCATCAAATGACGGTTTCCAGATTGTTAGAAATAATAGAAATTAAAGGAAAAAGGTAAGCTCTTCAGGCATCTCTACCTGGAACAAATATGATGTGTTGGCTGAGGTTAACACAAATGGTAAGTCCAGGCAGGAGAATAATAACCCTCAGATAAACATTAAAGTAAACAGGCGTGCTAACAACAAAGGTAAGGCAAATAATATCAAACAAAATAATAAGAACAGTAAAACAATTAGCAGCAAAGAGACATGTACACTGGTGTTCAGTGACAAGGTCCTGCTTTTGCCACAAGGAATGCAAAGCAAAGGTCAATGAAGGTTATCCCAGGCGGTAAGCTAGAGCACATCACCAATGACGTAACCAAAGCTCATATTCCTGCTAACGTCTGTGTTATGGTTAACGTGGGAAGCAATGATTGCTTTGATGGAGGTAAGGTTTCAAAAAGAGATATAGTAGATAAATACCAAACTCTAATCAAGGAAATGAAAAATAAGGCAAAGAACTGTATAGTAAATGGCATGGTACCAAGACTTATGACAGGATCGTATAGGCCTATACTAAACCGAGCCACTGAAATAAATGATGCAATCCAGACTATGTGTGCAAGCGAAAGGGTGCATTTTGTACACAACTGGCAGAATTTAGAGGGAAAACCAGACCTGTACAAAAGGCATGGTGTTCTTCTTTCAGACAAAGGAGTTGAGTATATGAGTGAAACATTAAACAAGTAAGTTTTTTTCTATGTGAGGGAGACAAAAGGCAGTACTGCCTGTAGCGAGTGCCTCCCCCATATCTGAAAGAGTGACAGGGCAAAATCAAGGCACGTTCGAGCCAAAATGCCTGGACACACGGAGTGTGGAATTGTGTTGCAAGATGGGTACCACTTGGTATACACTGGGAGAGCTCTGAGGAGCACTGATTATTGTAGTAGCGATAGAATAGCGAGAGAGATGCAACATTGCGGCAAAGAGAGAGAGTTTGCAGAGAGTTGGTGAGAGGGCGGGAATTAATGATATGAAAGGCCTTCCTTTCTACTTTGTCTATGAGTGCGGTGTGAGAGGGTCCTCCCCACACATGTGAACAATACTCAATACAAGGACGCACTGTACCCCTGTACAGAGCAAGAAGCTGTGCAGGGGTAAAGAACCCCTTGCGGCGGTTGAGTACACCCAGCTTCTGGGAAGCTATTTTAGCAAGACTGGTAATAGGGTTCTTCCCAGTGAGAGCAGAAGAAAAAGAGACACCAAGAATATTGAGAGAAGATCAAGGATTGATTTTTATATTGTTGAAGAATAAGGGATAGTCCACTGGAATTTCTGGGCAGGTAGATAGATGATGATTAGGATGCCCATGAAAATATTGAGTTCAGAATTCATGGATCTGAGTATTGACATAGTCCATCAACATCTCACTCCTCGTGCCGTATTACTTCTGTGACCCGCAGAATTAAAGCCTCAGTAAACTCCACCATTACAACAATCATTCCATTCTTAGCGGGGATAAACCTCACCCCCCTATACCCAGCACACCTCTTTTAACCTCCTCACAATCCATTACAGATCAACCCACCAATAATTACCCTCCAATTATCTCGAAGGTCGCCCAAACATCAGCTAAGATCTCTGGTCAGGCTTCCAAACACAGAAGGGTTGAAAACTCAATTCAAAATTCCATTAAGATAATGTCTTTCAATGCCTGCTCTATGAGAAACAAGATCAATGAATTACGGACTCTCCTATTAACTGAACAAACTGATATTATAAGCATCACCGAAGCTCATCTTGATTTAAATAATACAAATCTAATATCCAAATACAATATGAATGGCTACAAATGTGTTCATAAAGACCAATCAAATGGAAAGAAAGGAGGAGATGTAGCCATTTACATTTCGTCTAAGTTGATGCCAGAAGAAATCACCCTCACCCCTAGTAATCTAGAAATAGTGTGTGTCCGAATTAATATCAATAAAAAGAAGACTCACAATACAACAGCTTACAGACCCCCTAGCTATAAAGATAGTGACGATGTATTAGTATACGAGATGCTAAATAAAACTCTTACGGATAAAGGTATTCTTCTAGGGGATTATAATGTCCCTAATATAGAATGGAATCTTGTCACAGGAAATAATGCTAATTCAATGAAAATGATAGATTTCATAGAAGATAATTTCCTATATCAGTGTGTAGAGAAAGCAACGCATGAAAATAATATTCTTGACCTTGTCATAACTATCCATGACAATGTAGTTACTAATTTAGAAGTAGGTAAACATCTGTCAAATTCCGTTCATAGAATCATTAGGTTCGATGTTAATTGCATCTATACTATTGAGAAACAAGAAATCCTGGTACCAGATTTTTAAAATGCTGATTTTGACAAAGTTGAAGTGTCAGAGGCCTCTCGAAGTCAAGGGGCCAACGAACCAAATCACAGTTTCGAGTAATAAGGGGTTAAAGTCTAAGAAAGGTACTGAACTCCAAAACTATACTCCTATGGCAATATTATACATCAATGGAAAGCTCTCCACCTGACAAATACAAATTATGTTGGTGTTTTTTTCTGAAAATCTGAAAATAATAATACAACACCATAAAACACCAAGGGGTGTGTTTTTGTGTATGTGTGTTTATTGTTCAATTTAAATTCAAACATGATAATTTCAGAGTACTTGATAACACTAAGAAGCAGTTCAAATTTGAAAGCAATATTCCAAAAATTGCGTGTTTTATGCGTGTTTTTCGTTCGACATGTTTTATGGTGTTTTATCAAAACATACAAAATGCATACAAATTATTATGGTAGTATGATCAAAAGAATGAGTGTACACATTGTAAAGAAAAATCATAGCAATGTTTTTGTGGAAATCCGTAAATATTAGGTAAAACAACAACAAACACATGGTGTTTTTTTTTATGTACCCGTAAATGTTATTCGATTACATTCATACTTGGAACATTACAACATTTTGCAATAACTAGGAGACAGCCGAAACATTTAAGCAAAATTCCTAAAATTGCGTGTTTTATGCGTGTTTTAAAAAAAAATCCTGCCTGTTTGGTGGTGTTTTATTAAAACATAAAAAATGCACACAAATTATATTATAGCATAATCAAAAGATGGAGTGTAAATAAATGGATGAAATCGTATCAGTGTTTGTGTGAAAATCTGTAATTCCTAAAAAACACAAACAAACACGTAATGTTTTTTTTTTTTTGTGTATCCGTAATTATGGGCCGATTTATTTCATACTCAATTTTTTTAATAACCATGATGTAACTAAAAATTAGTCCAAATTAGAAAGCATAATTCCCATAATTACATTTTATAATAATTTAATTTCATAAATTATAAGAAAAGACTTAGTTCCTTCGTGTTTGATGTGTGAACAATGGTAAAAAAAACATTATAAAGTTGAATATTATTTACCTCTAAACTGCTGCCCAATCCGCTTGTCAACCTTATCATAGCACTTCATAGCACAACTACACGGGGGCCCCAAAACACGAGCCCCTACAACAGTGCCCTTACGAGAAACATACTCGCCACCACGATCTCTTTTACTTTTCTTAACTACACTTTTCCAGGTTTCAGGGTGCCGTTTTCTACTAGGTATCAACGGTGAACCTTCCCCC
The DNA here is from genome assembly GCA_032716605.1 of Paralithodes platypus. Taxonomy (NCBI): domain Eukaryota; kingdom Metazoa; phylum Arthropoda; class Malacostraca; order Decapoda; family Lithodidae; genus Paralithodes; species Paralithodes platypus. Next base: position 12,204,100 of record CM064508.1, read on the forward strand.
ACATCTGGATCACTAGTATCACTCATTATTCAGCCTCAAACACCGTGAAATATGGGTAAAAACAGGGAGAGCGAGCGAGAATGACCAGTTAAAAAACTCCCGCCACATGACTGATGTGGGGAGGTGCGAGACGGCGGCTCTGATTGGCCGGGAGCCGCGACACAAACACGCGGGAACATAGCCGCCCTCCCATTGGTCAGCCGCGCGCGGCGGCTAGGCCCATATACCTCCGCTTTGCCCTACCTCATCCGTACATTTATCGAGTCAAAACACGAGACGCTCAACCCTATGCAGCGTGCACATAAGGGCGAAATTCCCAATTCGGTCTTCACAGCATGATAGAGCGTGCTGCCACCTATTGGGAACCAGTGAAAACTCAAATTCTGTGATTTGGCTCGTAGGCCCCTTGACTTCGAGAGGCCTCGGTCTAATTTATTTTTTATATTATTTGTTACTGTTTAATTTTTTAATTTATTTATTATTTTTATTAATTTTACTGTCTTAAGCAAGCACTGCATAACACACACTCACGGCTAGATATATATAACGAACTAAATGAGATGTGGGAACAGTTTAATTAAGAACACATTTATGATGGCACGGAACACATATGTACCAACAAATGTTCAACAAACGAGTTAAATAAAAAGAAACACCATTGTTCACAGTGATATCCGGATTGCAATAATAAATAGTAGAAAATGCTCAAGTTTAAAAGTATTGACTGTTCTAATGACCAAGTAAAGGAATTATACAACCTTGCTAGAAGAAATGTTAAGAAACTGATATCGCATAATTATATAATTAGGAACGTAAGGGAAGCATGAGCATGCGTAAGTGAATGTACGAGAGTGAGGTGGAAGGACAGAAAAGGAGAGGTCGTCCGAGTGATAGGTGGAAGGATGGAGTTAAGAAATATATATATTTTGTTTTTTAGTTTTTTTCTATTTTCCAACTTACTTCCTCTCGGGCATAGGCTGAGAGCCTTAACATTCACCGCTTTACAATGAACAGTGAAGCCCGTGAGGTCTTGTTCTAGTCTAGGGAGTGAGACATGTGAAGCACGTAGAGTACAACGAGCACCTGCAATCTTGCCTTCACACGAGGCACGGTGCTCACTCATGGCCCGAAACGACCCCATCTCTGAAGCCATCTCGTTTCCTTGCTTCAGTGTCTCACTCCCTGCACTCGGACTCTCACACACACAGCGCCACCTGTTGAGCAGATAACTCACCAGGCATTGCACCCCTATAGCATATTTTGAATATGGGAATATTCATACACTGCTATTTAATCAGGGAACAATGAGGGTATTTTATTGACGTTTCGGTGGGCTTGTGGTAATGCACTGATACTAGGTACAGCACAAATTCCATCCCAATAATATCTTCCCATTAATACATCGGGATTTGAACCCGGGACCTTTGGATTACCAGGCCAGTGGCAAGACCACTCCACCACACCTCCCCTAGAGCGAATTATATGAGCGAAGGCGGTGCTGGATGGGAGGAGGGGCGTCAACTGACTTGGGACAGATGTGCATGGGGGTGTTTCGTTCGTGGCCATCCCTTCGGGGATCACGGCGTCCGTCAATAGATAGATAAAAAAAAAACACAAATCTTGAGCCTCTTTCTTCTCATCTTTAAGGGTCCATTGTTCTATCGTTCCAAGATTGTTACATGCCCTAATCGGTTCTTCCACATCAGTAGCTTTCGAGTCTCGCTCGCTCTCTCTCTCTCTCTCTCTCTCTCTCTCTCTCTCTCTCTCTCTCTCTCTCTCTCTCTCTCTCTCTCTCTCTCTTTATTTATCAATCCATTTATCTATATTACTAATATTTCCATTTCTTTTTGTTTTTCACCATCTTGAGAACAGGTGTTGGTTTTGTTCGTGTTATTTTGGAGAAAGGGTAAAGTAACATTGTACTCAAAGGTTTCCAATGAAATTACATTTTAAATCGCTGGTGGCTGGTCTACAACCTCCTACACCAGGATATATGTCTATTCAATGGTTTGGAAAGGTCTGTTTGACTTTGGTTCTATATATAAATATTGGGCATATATGATTATGTTTATGACATTTTAGTATGTGAGTGGATGACAATTGTTATTTTGTACAATCGCAAATTATTACTGTTATGGAATCCAAACTTCACCCTTAGAAATGAGATATCTTTTAAACTAACTTAGTTATTTCCGTTTATAAAAGATTATTTTAGAATATGGATTATTCTATTTGTTTCTAATATGCAGTTAAAACAGAAAACATACAATGACTCTGAACAATATCGCTCATTGATTTTTAAGAACAAATACTAAAGTAAAGGTAGGAACTTCCCAAAGTCACACTGGAAATTTTTACCTTACGGGATCATTTTGTCTTCTCGGGACTTACAACAAGTTTCCCAAGTTTCTTGCAAGCTTTTCGTGTTTTATACACAGTCCCGCACGGGGTTGGCATTCTTAAGGTGCCACAGAGAGAGAGAGAGATATCTAGTTACGCAGAGTTACACAGATACTCAGACCACACAGACCTTGCGGTCCCAACTAGGTGGTCCGGCCTTAATACTACTAGACAGGGCCAGTTTATAGTGGAAGAATAGGACAGTAGAAAGCTCTCTCCCCACCCTCCGCTCCCTCCGGATAAAGATCCGTATCGGAAAATAGGATGAAGTGCAACCTTATGGGTCAGGAAATGCCCACAAAGAAAGTTTGTATATAGTATAGGAAGAAAATTGTTTGAAAGGGAAATTACACATGCCTACTGATTAATTCATATTAATCCAATTTCCTTTAGATGATCGTACAGTCTTGTCTTAAACGTATCAATAACATTGTTGTCGACCACCTTCCTTGGTAAACTATTCCACTCTTTAACCACATTGTATGTGAAGAAATGTTGTGTCACATCTAAGGACGCCTTTTTTATAATTAAGTTAACCCTTATTTAGTGGGCTAGGTGGTCTATTTGACCGTACCGCCCAGCGGGGTATTTTTTTACCCTAAATAGGGTTGTTTCCGTGCTTATTTTCATGCCTAAATAAGACCCAGAGCGTAAAACAAGTATCTATCCCTGAAAGGGCGTAAACAGAGCTTTCCATTGACACCTGAACCATCCTTGTACGACCACTGGTTCTCTTGCAACGATCGTGCAACACGAGTGCAAAAACCCTGAAATAAGGTAATTTCCTTACATAATTCCCTGTGTAGTGAATGAGAAAGGAGGGGGGAAAGTAGAATACAGTTCAGTATGTCCACGGTGGTCGTGGGGACCGGTCATAGGGTTGCTACGCTCGTCCCACCGCTCAGCTCTCTCTCTCAGCAACATTACGTGCTGAATATGGCGCTCGACAGATGTCGCGCGCCGACACTTAGGCCAGATTTATTTCATTCGACATATATTGCGTGCCGCCAGTTAGGGGTTAATGTCCTTACCTCGGGTTGCAGTATTATTAATATTCGTGAATAGTGCACTGGTATCAACTCTGTCAAATCCTTTAAGTACCTTAAAACACTTGATAAGTTGGCCTCGCAACCTCCTTTTCTTTAGCGGGAACAAATTTAATGTATTTGATCTTTCATAATATGGCTTGTATTTCAGAGAGGGACTTGGTTTAGTTACTCTACGCTGCACTGATTCGGGTTTGTTAATGTTTTTCATGAGATACAGGGACCAGAACTGAACGCCATACTCAAGATGCTAACATTGCTTTTGAATAACGGCAACAAAATATTTTCGTTTTTATAAGTAAAACTTCTTTTGATAAATCCCAAGGCTTTGTTAGCTTTATTTGCCGCAGCCGCACACTTCTTGGGATTATAGGTTTTCTGATATTATACTCAACTATTTTATCTCTTAAAATGGTTTCCAGAATGTTTCCAATTACTGACCTTAAGCTTATAGGTCTGTAATTACTAGCTTTGGCTCGATCAACTTTTTTTTTAAATGGGTGTAATATTGGCTTGTTTCCAATCATTAGGGACGCAACCCTGCTGTAGTGATGAGTTAAAGATAATGGTCAGGGATTTGCATATTTCTTCTTGTACTTAATTTACTATCCTATTATGGAAATGATGAGGCCCCGGAGTCTTGTTGATATTTAATTGATTTAATTTACATAATACTCCACTTGCGCTGATAGTAAAGTTTCGTATTTCTTGTGTTGTTACTGCTCTATGTTTTGTATTATTATTTACTTCATTTGTAAAAACAGAAAACAAAATGTGTTAAGTGTATTTCCAATATCTATGTCGGCTGTCACTATTTGATCATCTCTAGTGTATGGGCCTATACCACTTTTCATTTATCTGTTGTTTTTTACGTAGCTATAAAAATGCTTTGGGTTGTCAGTGCTAATTCTGGCTATAGATACTTCACACTCACGTTTAGCGGATCATATATGCGATAGTATATACTGTATATACAGTATATATATATATATATATATATATATATATATATAGAGAGAGAGAGAGATATAAATATATTTACTGTATATATATATATATATAGTATATAACTTAATCATATCGGAGGTCGTCAGAACAAAGTATACAGTACATAATTATATCGTTTTATACAAGTGTTGGAAAAATGTATATTGATGAATATTTATGCGTACAGAAGAAAGGTTGAAAAACCATTAACACGAGCTTGGAAGGCAGCCGGGAACTTTTGAAATATAAGGTACGAAAACGTTTTAAAATAATTAAAATAATATCAAGCCGAGAGGGGTGCGTATGAAACATGAAGTAGTTCGTGTTAAAAGGAAAGACAAACATGACATGAAAAAGGAAAACAGGATAAAGAGGGCAAACAAAAACCAGATCATATGAAAAGGAAGAAAGAAACAGAATGAAAAGGACAGACATAAAAATAAAAGCATGGGAGAAAGAAAATAGGATGAAATGGACAGAAGATAATATATGAAAGGAATTCAGTAAAAAATGGATCAAGAGGGCAGAAGCGAAACATGTGAAAGAAGGGAGAAACAAAAATGAATAGGACAGATGGAATATTTTGCAAGGACAAATAAGACATATAAGCTGGACAGGGCATAATAGAAATTAAATCAGTATTACATGAATGTGTTTTCCCTGAACATTTATCGTCAACGCTGCTCTGTCTTCTTATGCCGTAACCCTTTAAATTATGCCATCCAAGTTCATAATTTTTCAATTGAGTTTCCGATACCAGTGCAAATTATCCCAGAAATGTTGTCTTTACAAAATTGACCATCGAAAATTGACGATACGTTCTGGTATGATACCTTATTATGGCAGCAAGAAAGGTGGACTTAGGGTTAAGTCTGGATGATAGGCTATTATAAAATTATATATAGAGAGAGAGGGGGTGGGGAGGCAGCTACGTCAAGGGAACTATTGCAACCAACACAACCAGGTCACAACAATAAATCGGTAAATTTTTAATGAAGTTATCATTCTGGATACTCGTGCCTGTAACTTGTTTTATTATTACTATTACTATTAATTAATGTTTTTAATCTTTCTTTTTACGGGTTAGGTCGTACAATATTACTATAATCTTGGAATCATTAAGCAGTTAAGTCCAGTCCCAATTTCTATAAGGTCGTTGTCTGAGTCACCGGACCAACTTATCAACCTTAACTAAAATGCTTCACAGAGGACAATAATGGTTGATTATGGGCCCTATACCTAAACATGGAAGGGAGAGAGAAAAAATAGCTAAAACAGTTAATTGTCCAGTTGTTTGGGAATGAGGGGAAAGGATGGCCGTGGTGGTGGGGTGGGGAGGGGGGGGGGGGGGGTGCCTTGAGGAAGGCGTATACAAAGTTTAAATTGTGTGTGTGTGAGATTGATAGTTACATATAGTTACATATATACAAAGACTATACAGACCTTGCGGTACCCACTAGGTAGTCCGGACTTAACGTTAAAAATTAAGTTGCTACAAAGTGGAAGGCAAGGATAGCAAAGCAGAAGGGTCTCTCCCTACCCACCTCACCCTCCGACCGTTAGTCGGCATGAAATTTAGTTGGGGAAACAAGTCCCCCAGCAGAATGAGAAAAACTTCTACTGGGAAATATATAGTAAAGAACAAAGTTGAGATATATATACTACTGATGCTTAAACTTTTTTTTTGTTCTTGTTTTACCTATATTATTCTCACCTCCTCAAAATGAAAGTCTAGACTTCTTTTGAATGTGTCAATTGTCTTACATTGTACCACTTTCTCTGGCAATTTGTTCCACTCGATGACCACTGTGACGTTAACCACTCCGTTAGAACCGCATGGCTTGTCCTACAGTGACTCGCTAGGATCGCCAGTCCAGAAAGGCTCTTTGTTTTCACCCATGTCAAGGCTTTCTATATTTAATTGTAAAGTATATGTTTTATCATTAACTAGTAATGATGGGATCTGGGAGAGAGAGAGAGAGTAGAACAGAGTGAGAGGGGGGCGTGCAGGGTTTTTGCCCCGCTCGATGACGTCACGGCTGGCTGCCTCGTGGGGGTTGGTTGAGAGAGGTCCTTACCATGCTGCTAGCTCCCTTGCTAGTGGCTAGAGGACTTGTTACCGCTTTTTTTCCCACGCGGCTCGACCTAGTCCCGGTATATATACTGGTTCCTCGCCACTCTCTCCCTCAGATCTGGTTTCTAGAACGCATCTATCTTATCCCTTGCTACCTGTCCTCTGCCCTGCACCTGAGAATCTTTTCCTCTGCCTATCTCTCTCATTTTCCATATCTTTCACCACCTTTTATTAATATTATACCCCCTCTGGTTAACTCTGCAAAATCAGCTTCATGCTGGCCAGTTGTATTGTGCGTTAAGGTCTGATATAACCCATGTATGTTAGTTGTTAAGATAAGTTGATCACGAAGCATTGGTTGGCAGTCATATTGTTTAGTACTGCTTCCTATAAGTATTAGTGTTCTGCTGGATTAGATAATGCTAGACTAGGGGTCTGATATTATAAGGTATTGTTTCCGATGAGTGCTGGCTTTAGTTAAAAGCTGCACGACATACCTGAGCACTGGAGTTGATTGGGTAAATTCTAGTCTGTGTGCCATTGAGAATAGAGCATGCACGAATGAGGGCTTTTTGCCTATACCATTCTGCACTGTTCTAGTCTCGATTGTTTGTCTTTGAGGTACGCCAGGAGAACGCTTAATACTTCGGTATTAAGGTTTCTCAAGAGAGCTACCCTTCCCTATAACGTAATATTTTACGCACAGACTTGAGATTTGCACTAGGCTATGCGGCATGCCATGCGCACCAGTATCTCGTATCATTGACTCTAGCTAGACTTTATCAGTCACAGTAGACATTAAGTATATTAACCTAATTACTCTTTTTATGCATACCCATTTATGATTACACAAGCATTTCGCAGCCTAGTTTGATGTATGGAGACACAAACGACTTAGGCTCTTTTTGTTGATAGGAATACTGCATTGTCGTGGCGATTATTATTGTTGTAGTGTTTAGGATATTCTTGGCTCCGACGGCATTATATATTCTGCCTTTTTGTGTGCATAGTCTGCACGAGCATTGTTCCGCTGCCTGGCTTTGTGGGTTCCATTTCCGATACGAGCATCTTTATAGCATCTAACATTTAAAGAAGATTCCTTGTTAGTGTTGAAGGACTTTAGTGCACTTTCTTTCATGCAGGAGTGCCTGACATTTATTGATTAAAGTAACGTAAGCTGTAACTTCTCTTACCACCTTACTTTGCATACCATAACCAAGCACCTTCGGTTATAGGTAGTAATAGGCTTTTTTCACATAACATTAAGCCTAGAGTAGACGCACATTTATTGAGAGTTTGATAGCCTATTATTGCATATAGAACTCTGTAGGATATTTGTGTTCTTTGTTCACTGGGAATATACATCAGAGGTTGGATCTAGCGCTTTCCGTTGTAGCATTTATGCCATTACAAGTCCAATGAATAAGAGCCCTGATATATTTAAACCTCAGTCGTAACAAATGGCGACCTTACCTAGGATTTGGTGAACCTACATTTATTAGCAGGGAACATTTGTTGTTTTGGAGAATATTTTGCGGGGATCAGCAAGAATTTTTTTTTTTTGCAACATAGTATAGCCCTTGAGTATTTCCGAGAATTTTTGTGTGTATATTGAGGTATAAGAGTTTGGGGTACTTCTTTTCTGAATATTGAGGGGGGAAATTTTTGTGAGCATCATGTCTTATACCGGATCAGAGGAGAATGGAGACACAGTACGTAATGTCGAAACTGAGGAACAGCAGTATGATGATATGGTTAATCAGGTGAACTGTGAGGAGGATGCTAGGATATTTTTGCAATGGCCTGTTACTGCCGAGCGGTTGGAGGGTATGGAGCGATACGGTCTTCAATGCCTGGCCACAGCTATCGGTCATGCGGTTACTAGCAGCATGACCAGGGATAACTTGATAACGTGTGTACTGGGCAGGGTGACTGGTGAGCGAGATGGGTTGAGTGCTCAGAGCCCTTCGGCCATGCTTCCCCTACACTCGACTCCCAGCCGTCCCAGTAGTTTGCCGACCCCGGGTACGCTTCCGCAGTTGGGTGGTGACTGGCAGGGTGGGTTGCCCCTGGGGGGACCACCGGTAATTTCAAACATTGTAGCACCTTCACCTCCTCAAGGGTTATCTCCAGAATTATTGTTTAAGCTCGAATTAGCTAAGCTTCAGCATCAGCAGCAAATAGAATTAGCCAAGATAGATGAGAGAAAAAGTCACCAGCAAATAGAGCTAGCAAAAATCCAAGTTGAGTCGACTAAGTACTGTGCCGACAGGGACGTAGAGAAGTCGCGAATAGAGACAACGGGACAGTGACTTGGGGCTGGTAACGGTGCTCATGATCAATCTCTCTCGCACTTATTGAAACTGGTTCCGGTGTTTGATGAGAGTGGGGTAACAGAATTTTTCGCACGCTTTGAGAAGAAGTGCCAGGAACATCAGTGGCCAGAGAATAAATGGGCAGCACTTGTATCTTCTAGATTAATAGGCAAGGGTCTTAAAGCCTACGATGCGTTACCTTTGGAGTCATGTATTGTGTATGAGGATCTCAAGGAGGCTGTCCTTAGGGCTTACGAACTGCAACCAGAAACGTACCGTTTGAAGTTCCGGGGTGTAACTAAGGGAAGAGATAGCACCTTTTTGGAACACGCCCGGGACTTGTCCGATGCTATGGGGAACTGGCTCCGATCTGAGAAGGTAACAACGTTTGATGGAGTTAAGCAGTTGATGATGTTGGAGCAGTTCTTTAAGAGCACGGGCGGTGATCTAACTTTGAACTTAAAGGAGAAAAACCCAAGAACTCTAGTCGAAGCAGCAGAAATGGTTGATCGACGGCTGTCGTTGATTTGGGGTTGCGGGTCCTCACAGAAGTACGATGTAAGTGCTAAGGACCGTTATCCTCCCCCTCCCCGTAACAATGACACATTTAAACAGAAGAGCCATGAAACTAAAACTGAAGCCAAACCTAACACCACACCGGATGTGAAAAGTCAGGGGCCTTTTACATCACAGTATAAGCCAAAACCGAAATTTATGTGTTTTAGGTGCCACCAGGAGGGTCATAAGGCAAATGAGTGCCCTAGTCGACCTCCTCCGGCAGCCGTGTCTTTTGCTCACGGCATTGGAGTGTTCAAGAGGACATCGGAGTTTGTTAGAGGCATTTCTTCCGAGGTAAATACACTGCCAGTGCAGAAGGATCCGGAAGGCTTATTCCCTGTCCGTGATGCCTTTAGTGACCACAGGGGACTCGGTTGTGTGGAGTGGGGGGGTAGAAGACATGAGGTGAGAATTTTGCGTGACACGGGGGCATCGCAAACACTGTTGAGCAATTTCACTGGTAAACCTGTCAATACGGCGCGGGTGGTTGTGGTTCAGGGAGTTAATGCGACAAGGTCATACCCGCTTGTAAGAATGAAGGTGAAAGTTGATGGTGTGACTCGGACCTGGATGTAGGAATTGTGGAGAAGTTACCTGTTGGGGGCGTCGACCTCCTTCTCGGCAACGACTTTGCGGGACCTACTTTTGAGGCTCCACCCTTGGTCGTTGCCGAGAAGCCGGCCGACATGAGTAGGGAGGAGCAGGAGTGGGTTGAGAAGTGTCCGGGGCAGCCTATGGCGTGTGTTGTCACCGGAGATTCTGCATCCAGGGAGTCACATTCTGGTCAACAATCTTTAGATCAGCGGAGGAAGGGTACCGAGAAGGGGTTGAAAGTTGATGCGGTTGAGAGTTTAGTGTCAACGGACCTTCTCGGGGACTCATTATTAGGACCACATTTCGAGTCTGGAGAAGACCCAGTAACTGTTCCTGAAAAGGCAGAGGATGGGCTTAAAAAGACGAAAGAGTTGAAGGAGGACAGTGATGCACAGTCGGGAGATGTAGCAACAAGGTACCCTGAAGCGTACCCAATGAGAAATGGGTCGGCGAAGACGGTGGTCCGAAGCTTGCTAGTGTATTTTTCCCGGTATGGTTACCCGCAGGAGATTCAGTCAGTCCGGGGACCCAACTTCACTTCTAGCCTCTTTGTTCAAGCAATGCCGCAGCATGAGATTGTTGGGGTTGTGTCATCTGCGTATCATCCGGAGAGCCAGGGTGTGTTAGAGCGATGGCACTCAGCCTTGAAATCTGTGCTTCGTTGTTGTTGCTTTGAGAGTGGGAAGGATTGGGATCTTGGCCTGCCATGTGTTTTGTTTGCTGTGCGGGAGGTGCCTGGGGAGAGTATGGGATTCAGCCCTAATGAGCTCGTCTTTGGACACCGTGTTAGAGGGCCTCTCCATATGGTTGAAGAAGTATGGGAGGGCGCAGAAAAACCTTGTTCTATGCTCAAGTGTGTCCTCAACAGTCGAGAACGGATGTTGCGCAGTCTGGAGTTGGCTGGCCGTAATTTGACTAGCTCTCAGGCCCTCAGGAAGGACAGGTACGACCTCAAGGTTGAACTCAGGGAGTTTCACGTGGGTCAGGAGGTGTTGATTCTACTGCCCCTTGTAAGTCACCCCTTATCCGCGAAGTACGCTGGTCCTCATAGGGTGGTGGAGGAGGTATCAGACCTGGATTACTTGGTAGCCACTCCAGACAGACGGAAGCACAATCAGTTATGTCACGTTAATCTCATGAAGGAGTATGGGAGGCACCCCCCTGAGCCTCTCACTGGGCCTGTGATGACGTTTAGCAGTCAAGGTGGAGAAGGAGAACGGGACAGTCAAGCTCAGGTGGAGGATAACTGGAAGGATAAGAAGTTCAAATGGGCGCCTGAGTGTGAGAAGGTGTTTAGAGAAGTAAAACACCTGTTGTGCACTCACCCGATCCTCAGGGCCCCTGACTTTAGCCTACCTTTCCAACTATCAACGGAGGCTAGTGCTGTGGGGGCTGGTGCCGTCCTTGTGGAAAAGGACGATGATGGGCTGGAGCATCCTGTTAGTTTCTGCTCGGAGAAGTACAATTCGGCCCAGGGGAGCTGCTCTGTTGTCGAGGAGGAGCTGCTGGCGGTTGTGCTTGCGCTGGGGCATTTCGAGGTCTATGTTCCAGCCTATGGTCCGGTCGTTGTAGTTTACCCAGATCATCACCCTCTCAAGTTCTTGGACCAGTTTCACAATCGGAATATGAGGCTGACCAGGTGGTCACTAAGGTTACTGGTATATAACCTGGACATACGCCATATTGCCGGTTGTGACAACGTGGTTGCAGATGGTCGTTCAAGGGTATATGATCCTGGGTAGATTGACACACGGGTAGCCTCCTGCTTTAGTTTGAATAGTATTTTGCGCTTGGTGCTTGTTGGCTCGCGGTTGTAGCCCAGCGTATTGGGTCGTAAAGCAGGAGTTGAGCGTTTGGTATAGAAGAAAAAACTAGGCTTGCCCCTATAGTGCAGCCGAAATAAACAAATTCAAAACATAAAAATCAAAAACTCTTTCTTTGATAGTTGAATTTGTTCAGTATGTTATAGCAGTAATTCTGAGTTGCACTCCTCTCAGAATGCTTGGCTAGAGAAGCTCGCTCTTGAGGAGCATAACTACATATAATTTAACCTATTGTGTTGGGGAGGGTTATAATTTTGAAAAATGTTTTGTTGAAGAACTGTGCCAGATATTTTACTGCCGCTGGGTGATGGGAAGTGGAGATATAGCATGGGTTCTAACCATCAGATTTTTGTGAGCCTTGGGGCCTCTGAGAAAAATCTTGGGGGGGGTGTGACGTTAACCACTCCGTTAGAACCGCATGGCTTGTCCTACAGTGACTCGCTAGGATCGCCAGGGCAGTGGATGGGGCAACAGTTTATGTATTAGAGTGTGCTTTATTTCATATGAAAGCTCGTGTCATGGGCAGTCCAGAAAGGCTCTTTGTTTTCAAGCATGTCAAGGCTTTCTATATTTAATTGTAAAGTATATGTTTTATCATTAACTAGTAATGATGGGATCTGGGAGAGAGAGAGAGAGTAGAACAGAGTGAGAGGGGGGCGCGCAGTGTTTTTGCCCCGCTCGATGACGTCACGGCTGGCTGCCTCGTGGGGATTGGTTGAGAGAGGTCCTTACCATGCTGCTAGCTCCCTTGCTAGTGGCTAGAGGACTTGTTACCGCTTTTTTCCCACGCGGCTCGACCTAGTCCCGGTATATATACTGGTTCCTCACCACTCTCTCCCTCAGATCTGGTTTCTAGAACGCATCTATCTTATCCCTTGCTACCTGTCCCCTGTTCTGCACCTGAGAATCTTTTCCTCTGCCTATCTCTCTCATTTTCCATATCTTTCACCACCTTTTATTAATATTATACCCCATCTGGTTAACTCTGCAAAATCAGCTTAATGCTGGCCAGTTGTATTGTGCGTTAAGGTCTGATATAACCCATGTATGTTAGTTGTTAAGATAAGTTGATCACGAAGCATTGGTTGGCAGTCATATTGTTTAGTACTGCTTCCTATAAGTATTAATGTTCTGCTGGATTAGATAATGCTAGACTAGGGGTCTGATATTATAAGGTATTGTTTCCGATGAGTGCTGGCTTTAGTTAAAAGCTGCACGACATACCTGAGAACTGGAGTTGATTGGGTAAATTCTAGTCTGTGTGCCATTGAGAATAGAGCATGCACGAATGAGGGCTTTTTGCCTATACCATTCTGCACTGTTCTAGTCTCGATTGTTTGTCTTTGAGGTACGCCAGGAGAACGCTTAACTCTTTCACGCACATATGACGCAGAGGTTGCCAGATTAGCAATACGAAATAGAGTTCTCTCACTCTTATAATTACCTCTCCAAAATTAGTTTTCTGCCCACAGCTAACTCAAAGACAACTGCAGAGGTTGAAGTAACTAAACTAAAGGTGTTTAAATACCCCTGATGGTAACAAAGGCTTTAAAGTATCCCCAATAGGCTCAAAATCGCGTCATATGTCGGAGAGGGTTAATACTTCGGTATTAAGGTTTCTCAAGAGAGCTACCCTTTCCTATAACGTAATATTTGACGCACAGACTTGAGATTTGCACTAGGCTATGCGGCATGCCATGCGCACCAGTATCTCATATCATTGACTCTAGCTAGACTTTATCAGTCACAGTAGACATTAAGTATATTAACCTAATTACTCTTTTTATGCATACCCATTTATGATTACACAAGCATTTCGCAGCCTAGTTTGATGTATGGAGACACAAATGACTTAGGCTCTGTTTGTTGATAGGAATACTGCATTGTCGTGGCGATTATTATTGTTGTAGTGTTTAGGATATTCTTGGCTCCGACGGCATTATATATTCTGCCTTTTTGTGTGCATAGCCTGCACGAGCATTGTTCCGCTGCCTGCCTTTGTGGGTTCTATTTCCGATACGAGCATCTTTATAGCATCTAACATTTAAAGAAGATTCCTTGTTAGTGTTGAAGGACTTTAGTGCACTTTCTTTCATGCAGGAGTGCCTGACATTTATTGATTAAAGTAACGTAAGCTGTAACTTCTCTTACCACCTTACTTTGCATACCATAACCAAGCACCTTCGGTTATAGGTAGTAATAGGCTGTTTTCACATAACATTAAGCCTAGAGTAGACGCACATTTATTGAGAGTTTGATAGCCTATTATTGCATATAGAACTCTGTAGAGTATTTGTGTTCTTTGTTCACTGGGAATATACATCAGAGGTTGGATCTAGCGCTTTCCGTTGTAGCATTTATGCCATTACTAGTCCAATGAATAAGAGCCCTGATATATTTAAACCTCAGTCGTAACACCACACTGTAGGTGAAAAAGTGCTTTGTGACATCGAGATTCGCCCTCCTGGTGTTGAATTTCATTCCATTTCACCGAGTTAATGAACTATTATCTATTTTGAAAATTGAATGTACAACAATTTTGTAAAAATCCCTTTAGTATCTTGTAACACTCGATTAATTGACCTCGCAATCTTCTTTTCTTATGTGTAAACGCATTTTGCTTAGTCTTTCATTATAAGATTTATTTCTTGGTGACAGAATCAACTTTGTCGCTCTATGCTGCACCAACTCGAGTTTCTTAACACCTTAAGAGCGGGTGGTGGAGTATATTTCACTGTGCCGCCCAGTGGGGTGTTTTTAGCATAAATGGGGTTGTTTCCGTGCTCTTTTTCATGCATAAACAAGACCCAGAGCGTAATACAAGTATGTATCCCTGAAATGGCGTAAATTGAGCTTTCCAATGACACCCAAACCATCCTTCTACGATCACTGGTTGTCTTGCAATGATCGTGCAACCGAAGGGCAAAATCGCTAAAATACGGTAATTTCTTTATATAATTACGTATGTAGCGAGGGAGTGAGGGTGGATGTAAGTGGAGTAAATCTCGGTAGGTCCACGGCGGCTGTGGCGAGCGGTCTTGAGGTAACCCAGGCTCCTCCCGTCGCTATTCTCTCTCTCAGAGCCAATATTGCGCCAAAATTGCACACAGACTTAAGTCGGGCCCCGCCACATAGTCCAAATTTTTCGATACGGACTTAAGTCGGGCCCCGATAGACAAGGGTTAATGTCCTTGCTCAGATAAGGAGACCAAAATTGCACACCATATTCTAGATGGGGCCTCACTATGCTTTTAAATAACAGTACTATAATGTTCTCATTTGTATAATTCGCAGGCTCGCAGCTGCTGCACATTGATCTGAGGTCTTTAGGTTTCAGGTTTAAAAAACCCAGATCTTTAGCTATTACACTTGTTTTGATTGGCTAGCCTTTCATCTTGTATTTATATTTTTTGTTTCTATTGCCTATTTGCAAGACTTGGCATTTGTCAACATTGAATGGCATCTGCCATATTTCCGACCACTCTACTCTTTTATTTTAATCAGATTGCAGTTTATTTCTGTCTTCTTCGGTTAATACTGAATTTCCTATCTTTGTGTCATCAGCCAACTTTGAGATAGTATTATTTAGTTCAACATCGATATCATTTCTATAGATTAGAAACAAAACTGGCCCCAGGACCTATCCCAGAGGCACTCCATTAACTGGCTCCCACTCAGATTCTACTCCATTTATCAAAACTCTCTGCCTTCTGTTTGTCAGCCAGCTTCTAATCCATGCATGAATTTTTCCTCTAATGCTCAACATTTCCAATGTATTCAATAATGTTTCATGAGTTACCTTATCGAATGGCTTTTGGAAATCTAATTAAATGTTGTCTAATGATTTAGTAGAGTTGATATATGTATACAGTTTATACAATTCTATCAAATGTGTTAGGCATGACTTACTGGATCTAAAGCCATGTTGGCTATCTCTGATTAATTTGTTTGACTCCAGATAATCTACTATCATGTCTCTTAGAATTTCTTCCAGAATTTGTCCTTTGATTGATGTTAAACTGATTGGTCTATAACTACTTGCTTGAGCTTTATTTACTTTTTTAATTATTGGTGTAATATTTGCAGTTTTCCAATCACTAGGTACGGTTTCCTGGTTTAGGGTCAAGTTAAATATGTTAGTCAAAGACTGAGTCATTTCTTCTTTCATGTTTTTCAGAATTCTTGGGTGAATACTATCCGGACCAGTAGTTTTATTAGTATTTAACACCTTACGAGCGGCCTAGGCGGTATATAATATGTAGCCACCAGCGGGGTGTTTTTAGCCAAAATAGGGCTGTTTACGTGATCATTTTCATGCCTAAATAAGACCCAGAGCGTAAAACAAGTATCTATGCCTGAAAGGGCATAAACAGAGCTTTCCAATGACACCATAACGATCCTTTAATGATGGCTAGTTTTCTTGAAACAACCGCGCAACGCGAGTGCAAAAAGCATGTAATTCGGCACTTTCCCCATACAATTCCGTATATAGCGAGTGAGAGAGGGAGGGAGGAGGTGGGATTCGTGTCAGTAGGTTCGCCGCGGTGGTCTGGAGCAGTCATACGCTCGCTACTCTCCTGCCACCACTTGTCTCTCTCTCTCAGCAACATTACGTGCTGAAATTGCCACACGACCTATGTCGAGCGCCGCCAGATAGTCCAGATTTATTATACTCGACTTATGTTGCGCCCCGACAGTTATGGGTTAAATTAATCAGCTTACATAACACTTCACTTTTACTTATGGTAAAATTTTCTATTTCCTGCGTTGTTACGTTTGTTTCAGGAGTAGTTATTTTTTTCCTTAGGAAAGACGGAACACAAAAATTAATTAAGCAAATTGGCAATGATTTTAACTCCTGTTACTGTCTGGTCATTATTTATTAATAGCCTTATTCCAGTTTTAATTTTTCTATTACCATTAACGTAATCGTAAACTTGCTTTGGATTTCTTACACTTTCCTTTGCTGTATCATTTTTTGAATTACGCTTCTTTGTCCTAATTAATTTCTTTACGTTTTTCTACTTAGTTTGTAAAGATAGCTCAAGTGTTCATTATTTGTAATTTTAGTTAGTTTATGATATTTATTCCTTTCCCATAGCGCCTTGCAAATATTCTTATCGAACCAGGGAGGCTTGTTTTTACCAGTACTTACTTTAGGTTTAGTGGGTGTGTATTTGTTCTGAGCACTCATGAATATATCTTTAAATTTATCCCATACTTCACTTGTTTTGTCAATATTGCTAAGCTGTATAATTATGCAAGTCACTGAGGGCTTGCCTAAGTTTGTTGTAATTGGCATTTTTTAAATCTGGTATTTTCATTGGTGGATGGGACTCCTTAGCCTTGGTCGGCAACCTATCTAGGGGAGACAACCTTATAAAAATCCGGGTGGATGGGACTCGTCAGCCTGTGTAGGGGAGTAAACCTTATACAAATCAGTACTGCTTACCTAAAGGTGAAGCAGGTTAGTGGATGGACTACCCGCTCACCACTGTAGACAAATAGTGCTGAAATGATACATAGAAGGCCTCGGAGTTGGACGAACCCTAAGTACAGTGGTCAATCCTGTAAGTCCTTAATCAAACTGGCACAGGTTGTCCTTCTCACAGGGGATAAGTCCGCTTCGGTATATTTTGCGTATGGCCACCCTCGTCTGGGGTGTAAGGCGTTTGGCAATAGATAGATAGATAGATCTTCATTTCCTATTTTTTAATAGTATATTTGCATTTTATGTCAATTTTAATGAGCTTATGGTCAGAGGTGGATAGGTGCTCACCGATGTCAAGTTTATATACCAAGTTTTTATTTGTACTGATAACGAGATCTAGTACTGTATGTTGTTTTCGCGAGTCGGTCAATGTTAGGTAGATTATAGTCTCCGAGTAGTTTGCTTTCGTTAGCATTGAGGGTTTGTTGCAATATTTCGTATAGGTGATTATCATCCACCTCATTTTGACTTGGAGGTCGGTATGCAGTAGTGATATTAATGTTTGAGTTTTTCATGTTTAATTTGACACACACTATTTCTTTATTATTTTTGGGGAGTAAAACCTTGGTTGGATTTAGATGACATGCAATCCACATAGCCAATCAACCTCTCATTTTAACATTGCACCTATCATTTTGAAAACAATTGTATGAGTTGATATGGTATTCAGAAATTATATCTCTGATATCAAAATCGAGGTGAGTTTCTGTCACAATAATTACGTCTATTTTTGTCTGTTAACGCAAGGCATTTTAGTTCGTCTATATTGTTTCTAATCGAACATGCATTGAAAGATAATACTTTTATTCTACTGAACTCTTGATTGAGGGTAGCATACGATTTAGTTATTGTTGGAGTTAGTCGTTTATTTTGAGCAACTGTACGGTCCGCTGGAGGAGAAGGTGGAATCATTCGGAGTATTTATGATGTGCACTCTGAAAGCACTGGACCCGGCCATCACTCAAAAATGTATTAGCGATGCCCTGGACCTGCTGGGTGACTGCCTAAAGGCTAGCCTTGCCTTGGCTATTGCAGCTAAGGTGCCTCCTCCAGTTCAGGCTCCTCCTCCTCCTCCTCCTCCAGCAGCAACCGCACCTGCCCAGGGAGCGCCTCCAACCCCCTTACCAATAACGATGACCTATCCTCTAGGACCACAACACCTGATGACGTGGCAGCACCACCAACCACTGCAACAACATCCCGTGATGCCACATACCGCAAGTGTCCGGCCATTTACACCGGGACCATTGCCTCCCTCGCAACTTCCCTTCCCATCAACCACCCCTTATAATTACCAGGCACCTATTCCGGCAACAACTTTCACCACACTAGCCACGTCCACTGCCCCACACTCCCCAGGAAGCACTTCGCCCGCACTGTTGTCAGACATTGGAATAGAAAATTACATGCATGTCGATTAGAAGTAGAAAATTCATCAAGTAATATTTTTAGTTGTGCGTAGTTCATAAGTGGAAATTATCAAAGAAAATTGAAAATGTATTAATAAGAAGTTTGTTTTATTATGCTGTGATCGCTTCCATTGAAGCAAGTGAAAAAGGCGTCCAATACTGTCAAATTAAGTTGATATGAATATTGTGGCAGGTTGTTTAAAGGAATGTCAAAAGTATTTAACATAATTATGATTTTATGATAGTATTTTCTGATGTTGTTACTATTATAACTCCTTAAAAGGGGGCATGCTTTTTGACATGACCGCATTGCTGGACGGGTATATTACCGAAAACGAGCTTCATTCCATGCTGTTTTCGATGCATAAACAAGAGCCAGAGCGTAATACAACTACATATCCACGAAAGGGAGATAATAGAGCTTTCCAATGACACCTGAATCATCCTTGTATGACCACGGTTTATCTTGTAGCGATCGCGTAACCCGAGGTAAAAATACCCTAAAATAAGGTAATTTCCGCGTTTTCTTCCTTGTCTCACGAGGTACGGCGGTGGAGTTTAGGCATGCTACGTGTCAGTGATGGCCCAGCGGTGGTGCCGAGCGGTTGAAGCCCAGCTATCATTCTCCCAACGCATGGACTCTCTCTCAGAACTCATAACGTCCTCAAAATGGCACCCATCATATAATGGGCACCGCAGGGTATCTGTCTATCACAATTATTTAACATTTTTATCACCATTTTGTACAAATTATTTCAATATACAATACTATATAGAAACTGGTCAATAATATACATCTATGTATATAAATATATATAAATATATATAAATATTTATAGAGAGAGGCATATATATATATATATATATATATATATATATATATATATATATATATATACTGTTTATCCAGTTTATGTATATACAGTATATATATATTGTTACGAGGGGAGCCGGGGCAACCAGATGCTCCAATAACCTAGCCCACAGCACACTAACCCTGCAACAGACACGCTCTTAATATCTGACTCAAACACCAAGACACGCAGGTTCTCTAGGAAAAATGATTATCTTCCTCTTAGCTCTATTAACACCTTACGAGCGGGCTAGGCGGTATATTTGGCCGTGCCGCACAGCGTTTTTTTTGTTTTACCATAAATGGGGTTGTTTCCGTGCTCTTTTTCATGCATAAACAAGACGCAGAGCGTAATAAAAGTATGTATCCCTGAAAGGGCATCAATTGATCTTTCCAATGACACCCGAACCATCCTTCTATGATCACTGGTTGTCTTGCAACGATCGTGCAACCGAAGGGCAAAATTGCTAAAATACGGTAATTTCTTTATATAATTGCGTATGTAGCGAGGGAGTGAGGGTGGATGTAAGTGGAGTAAATCTCAGTAGGTCCACGGCGGCCGTGATGAGCGGTCATGAGGTAACCCATGCCCCTCCAGTCACTCGTCTCTCTCGCAGAGCCAATATTACGCCAAAATTGCACTCGGACTTAAGGCGGGCCCCGCCACATAGTCCAAATTTTTCTATTCGGACTTAAGTCGGGCCCCGATCTTTAAGGGTTAAAGCAGGAACAAGGAGACACAAAAATATCTATTGCCCCCCGAGTCTGGTAGATAATGCGTATAGTATTTAAGAGTACTTCTCTTCTAGACTGCACCTAACTGAGGAAACATAACTCTGCCAGACTCCCAGACACATCATAGTATGCCCAATCGCTTAGGAATTAGGAATAATATAAAGCAGAAACATTGGGGAAGTCTGAAGCACTAACCTAAGACATGGAACACAAGAGTTGACATTCCAGTAGGTTGGGATATGTTACCCTTGAGCATACCTCCAAAGCACTGTGAATGTCAACTTCAATAATAAAGGACAAATACATGTAATAATAATATGCAATGCAGTTAAACAATGGGAAAGAGATGCAAGGAAAACAGTGTGAAGCTTATAGACTAAGATTTGCCAAAGAAGAAAGGAATGCAGTGATTAATATTAAACTAAAGATGTTGAAACAGAAACAATATGCTCAATATGACTCCAGCCCCTGCTATACTTCAATCAAACAATGAAACAAAAGAAATAAGCGGTATTTAACGGGAATATCAAGAAGCAACCCTAACCAACACCAAACAGTGATGTTGACAGAGCGAGAGGTGAGACTGGAGTGAAGCTCTTACACTTGCTTTGGTTCCCACGGCCGGACGAGGGAGAGAAGGGGAGCACCAAGGACCGCCAGAATACTTAATTTTCTCAGGCAGCCTGTGGTCTCATTAATAACAAAAGTAATCAAATTAATATAAGTCATCATTGTGTGAACTCATGAAAAACTGCATGAATCACACAAGGCTAAATAAACTAACTTATTTATAGTTCTGACCTGACAGCAACACAAGCCTACAGGCGCCATCCTGCTAGCCACGATGGATAGCAAGCTACTAGCCTCTCACAAGGCCCCTCCACAATAGGCCTTGCAAACTGTAACTCACTCACAAATTATATAGGCTACAAACTCATTTGGGAGTGACACCCTCACACCCAGGGGGAGTCTGTTGGTGCATCTTGAAACAACAGACTGCTCATACTTCAATAACACTACAAGACATACACAACTACAGTCTGTTTTAGTATTTTTATAGTTTTTAAGTTTTTGTATTTAAATATTTTCTTCTATACAGAAACACAGCAACTCCTACTTTACGATCCTACGTTGGGCTACATACGGCAACCAACAAGCACCAGACGTAAACGTGCTAATCAAACCAAAGTAGGAGGCTACACCAACACTGATTGAACGGCGAGGCTTCTCCTTAAAACATACCCTCCCGTGACAAACAATCAGCCATAACAATATCAGTGCCCTTAACATGCCACACATCCAAAGTGTGATCCGGCCGCCAAACAACACCTGACACTGATAAACTGCCCAGTCCATCACAAGACTGGCACTTCTCTTCGCTCTCTCCGGCATCGGGACCTGCCAATAACCTTTCACTATTTCCACCTTAGTGATAAACGAGGCAGCCCCGATACAGTCTATGGGGTCGTCAACTCTGGGTATAAGATAGGCGTCTGTCAGGGATAATGCACTAACACTACTGCAATCAACACAAAAACGGATCTTGCCACTCAGCTCAGGTTGCAAAGTTACTGGCAAAGACCACTCACGATATCCCTTATCCCTCAGACCCTTCTCCAACATGTAGTCCAGCTCTGCGTTTAAAACAGGCTGTCGAGCAGGATTTATATGGTAGGGAGCCAACTTGAGCTTTGCACTGTCTCCAGCCTCTATGTCGGGTGCCACCCTGGACATCAGGCCTGGAGAATCAACAAACATGCAGAAGTACTGCCACAGCCTAGTAAACAACTCCTCTTGGCGCTTAGGAACAAGAGGTTGCAACTTATCTCGAAGAACAACATTCTCATTGCCCTCCAACAACCCAGCCGGGACCGCAGCCTCTGAACTACAGTCTCCCTCCTTCTCCACCTCCGCCCCTAATACAGCCAGGTCATGAGAGAGACAATCTGTACCACGTGTGCAGTCACTCCCACAGTTCACAAGTGTCAAGGCTTCCCCGCCGATACCATACATGCGCATTCCTTGGGCCTACATCTGCCTGCGCAGCATCACCGCCGTCAGCGCCACGGCCAGATGCAGTCGGTCTATGGTAGGGCTGTTGCATTTTACTACGGCAGCATTGGGAGGCTATGCGACGGTCGGGCGTATCTATTACATAGTTAACCTCACCAATCTGATTAATGTCCTGATACTGATCACAAAACTTAGCAGCCATGGGTCGACCCTGAACTGACAACCGTGCCAAAGCCTCGTCGCCCACCTTGAACACCCTAGATTTAGCCTGTTTGTTACAAGGGTCTCTCATCTTCGTGTTCATGCTGCTAACCGGGATTGCCTCCGGATATCTAGTGGTAGTATCAATGAAAGTGTGCAAGTATTTATCTCCCGAATTGGTGTGTAATAAGGGACCAACCCGGTCAACTATGACATGAGTCCATGGCAGTTCAACTGCAGGTGTAGGGATTAAAGGTGCCACGGGTATTCCTGGGTGGGGTTCTCCAACTACCTTACCAATATGACACATCAAAAAAGAAGCCACCAATGCATGCATATTAGGCCACCAAAAATGAAAGAGTAGCCTATTAGTAGTCTCACATAACCCTAAATGATCCGCCAGTGGTGCCACATGCGTTAGCCTAACCAGCTCCTCCCTGAACTGGGCAGGCACCCTAACTGCTCCTCCCCCAAGCCTGAGTTCGTATCCGGTGTTCACTGCCGATACAACAATGCCCCATTTATAATAAAGTTCTCTGCTTGACCGTTCTTCCCACCAGTCGTACTAACCTTCTTAAACAGGAGGCCCATACTCGGGTCCTCTTGCTGCAACTTGCTCAGTTTGTTTCTAGGTAGCTCTATCAAGGCAGTTACCTCTGACCTCTCAAAAATATCAGAAGGTTGAGTCGGTATCACTATGTCAGACTCCTCGTCCGGCACTAGGTCACCTCTACTAGTCACGGTAGCCTCACTGGGGTCAGCCAAGCCCACAGCTGTCTCCAGACCAGTGTCATCTAGTAGCGTATCATGGGATGGCCTGCACTCATGGATGTCGGCCCCCGCATCCACTAAATCATCCACCTGTTGTGCCAAATGTGCCACTGATTGGGTCACTGCACCAACAGGGTAGATAGAGTCCATGATATCTTCTTGCAAACAACCACCACCAGGGGGCACAAAAGCAGCCTCAGCGACGACTGTAGGAGGTGGGAAAACTACATCCCCTGCCAAGTCAGTCCCAAGCAAAATGGCCACCCCCTCAACTGGCAGTGTCCACCATGGCCACCTTACACTCGGCAGACAAAAGTGGGCACTCTAGGGTCACCGGGACTAAATCACAGAATTGTTCACTGTTGATTCCCCTGCACATAACAAACTCTCCTGTGCTAATAGGTCCCCCCAGGGTTGGATCAAATACTGATTTTTTAGAGGTCAAATACAATTGCAAATACTTATATTCCTGAATTCAAAAATACAAAATTAATATAAATACAAATACTTCTGAAATTAAGATTTCAAAACACAAATACAAATACTTTTCTTTCCAAGTTCAAAAATACAAACTCAATGCTTACTTATCAGAATTACATTTTATCATCATTACTGCCCGGATGATTTCTGGGCTTTGCTTTGCTCGATTTGGAGTGTAAAAAATACCAGCTTGCTAAACACTCGTTCAGAAGGTGCCGATGTTGCACAACAGCCTAGAATGCTCTTGGCAAAGTGCCTCAAAATTTTGAAGCTTTGCAGATCACGTCAATACTTCAGTGGGTTGATGTCAAAAGGCAGAACACATCCTCTAGGTATGTTTCAAGCTATTTCACCACTGTTTTGTGGTTTGTTAACGGGCTTGCCATCGATGGCCCAGGTGGAGCCATGTAGGCAAAGAGACGAGGTCGTTTGGCAATTATGCCATCTTTGTCTTGGTTGATGCTCATGCAAAGCTCATTCTCTTGAATTTCTTCCTTCTGGACCTTCTTCTTGTAGTCCTTGGTAGACTCAGCAATAATTAAGTCCACAATCTAACAAGTGTCAAAATACAAATACAAAATACTTTTACTGCTAGGGGCCAAAATACAATTTCAAATACAAATGCATTGAAAATGTATTTAAATACAATTCAAATACAAATACAATTGTATTTGATCCACCCCTGGGTCCCCCTGTCGGGTTGCGACACATGGATTGTTGCGCACCAGACCAGTATCCCTAAACACCTCGACAGGGTAAGTCTGCTCCCCAACCTATACAAATCCATTATGTATGAATGGCAGACACCAATCAGGGGAAGTCTGGTTATGCTCAGGTGGTGATACAATCTGGGGCGGCAAAGTGCTTACTACCCTGGTTCGCGCTGGCCAACATTGCCCCCCAAACTCACCATTACCTGGCTTGCCTTTCACAGGCACCTCCCCAAGTGTCGCCACCAACTGGACAGCCTTGGGTTCCTGGGTAGCCTTCCATTTAGCACACTGAGGTTTAATATGACTCTCTTGCTTGCAAAAATAACATGTCACTTCCGTAGAAGCTTGCTGGTTGTCAGCCTTTGTAGTGTTACGTCCGGGACTTGTATAAAACAAGGGCTCTTAATCATTGGACTAGAAAGGCACACAGCCACAACGGTAACACTAGATCCAACCCTCGAACTTATAATGCCGGCGCACAAAAACACCTATACCCTCCAGAGTTAAATCTGCGATAGCGGGGTATCCTATAACTCGGTATAAATGCACTACTACTACAGGCTGCTGATCTCTGATACAGCCTGATCACAACACCATACAATTACGTTAATAATGTATACAAGGAGAAAGATAGAGAGCTTAATTAAGTCACTGGAATTATTTAATGCAAACAAGAAGAAGGTATAATTAAAGTTACTCTAAACAATAATAAACTGTCACTCCTATATTAAAGAAAGTGAATGAAAGTCCTAAAGCATCAAACAGGAATCTTCTGAAGAAAGTCTGATGCTGCTTAAGATGATCGAATCGGTTTTTGAACTGTTATATAAAGCAGGAACAAGATATGACAAGTGTAGGGACATACAGTGTTAACTGGCACGGGAATAACGATAAATGCGCAATAGGATTATCTCCAACAAAAAAAAAAGTACTTCCTCAGGCAACGCAAAAGCCTGCTCGGGTTGTGTAGCTCAACAACGACCAAGGCTTACGCTCAACGTGAATAAAAATGCTGCATTCATAACATAAGAGTTTATAATCCAAATCGGGTGTCTGCTAGGCGAATAAAGTCTAGCTGGGATGTCGTAGGCTAGGAAACAATGGCTGAGCAAGCGGCTCGTAGCCTAGCGAGGTCCTTAAGACTGTACGGCCAATTTCGTTAAATGACGGGGTGCTCTCTTGAGAGATCCAGATCGCTAGTATCTGGTTCTCTCCTGGCGACCCTCTCAAAGTCAAAGCAAAACGAGTTAGCACAGTGTTGGGTGGCAGAGGCAAAAGCCCTCACTCGCAACACAGTGCTAAACTCACAAGGTACACAGTCAGAAAGACAACCTAGGCTTCCCACGTATCCGTTGCGATTGTACAAGTTCAACAAAACCTGGTACACATCGGAAATCACAACATCAATAGCCTTACCCCCAGTCTAGCATTAAATAGCCCAGCAGACAACCAAGAAATAGGTAGGGAGACACCGCGAGTGTGTCGAACCTCTACAGACAAAATGTTAACCCCTCCAAAATGTCTAACTAAACATGGAATATCTGAGAGCTTCAGCATATAATACTATGGCCGATATCTGAAATCGTGCAGAACCAAATGGGAGTTATGATGTTAAATAGATTGGAAGAATGAGAGGTAAGAAGTTGAGAGAGAGAGAAAGTGTTCTATAGGTAGAAGTCGGGGACAGGTGGCAAGGGAGGTGTGAAGCGTATGCTGGTCAGGCAAGCTCTGAGCAAGGAAGGCACAAAGGCAGCAGGGAGTGCGGGGGGTCTACTTCCTGACGCGGCAGGAGGGCGGTAAGGCGGCCAGCCACTCAGAGGGCCCGGCCGTGGCATGATGTCACCGAGACAACGTGTAACACTACGCGTACTACCCTCTGTCTCCTGCACTTACTCACTCACACTCTCTAGCTGTATCATTCAGTCTTATACATTAAACTTATAACTGATGATATAAAATATAATGCATTGTCACAGGCGAAAATAAACACCACTTCTGTACTGCCTGTGACATGACGATTCACAAGAAAGAAAGTACAACATTGTAGATAGACTGTAGCCAAATTCATTGCCCTGGCGAGTGTTAGCGAGTGGCCTAGCGAGTGGCTGAACCCACGTGGCATTCTGCTAAGCTGCAGGCGTCACACCCCACCCAAGATATTAGACGCTCAACCATGAGCTCCATATAAGCAGGACCCCGATAAGACTCGCCACCCCTAACCACTTCACAACAAAG
This sequence comes from Paralithodes platypus, assembly GCA_032716605.1. Classification (NCBI taxonomy): domain Eukaryota; kingdom Metazoa; phylum Arthropoda; class Malacostraca; order Decapoda; family Lithodidae; genus Paralithodes; species Paralithodes platypus. The sequence continues at coordinate 12,230,798 of CM064508.1, forward strand.
AAGGCAAAGCTCAGTTCTCATCAACAACAAAAATTACAACCCCTCCCAACACAATAGCTTAATTCATACTGCTATGCTCCTAGAGCGAGTTTCTACTAGCCCAGCCTTCTGAGAGAAGGACAGGTTCGACTCAGAACTTCAGCTATAACATACTTAAAAAATGTTAAGTATTAAAGAAAGAGTTTTTTATAGAATTTTCATTTTTAATATGTTTATGGCGGCTGCACTAGAGGGGTAAGCCTGATTTTTCTGCACTCTCAACACACACTGACTGAACGGCGAGGGTTCTCCTGCAAACAAACTCTCCCGTGACAAACAATCAGCCAAAACATTATCAGTGCCCTTAGCATGCCACACATCCAACTTGTGTTCCGGCAGCACAACACCTGACACTGATAAACTGCCCAGTTCATCACAAGACTGGCACTTCTCTTCGCTCTTTCTGGCACCGGGGCTTGCCAATAACCTTTCACTAGTTCTACCTTCGTGATTAGCGATGCAGCCCCGATGCGGTCTATGGTATCGTCAACTCTAGGTAATAGATAGGCGTCTGTCAGGGGTAATGCTTCTACACTTTCGCAATCACCATACACACGGATCTTGTCACTCAACTCCGGTTGCAAACTCACTGGCAACGACCACTCACAATATCCCTTATCCCTCAGACCCTTTTTCCACATGTCGTCTAGCTCTGTTTTCACGATAGGCTGTTGAGCAGGATTTATACGGTAGGAAATTAAATTGAGCCCTGCACTGTCTCCAGCCTCCATGTCGGATTCTACCCCGTACATCAGGCCTGGAGAAGCAACAAACACGCGGATGCACTGCCACAGCCTGGTAAACAACTTATCTCGCAGAACAACATGCCTAGTGCCCTCCCACAACCAAGCCGAGACTGCAGCTTCTAACCTGTAGTCTCCCTCCTTCTCCACCTTCGTCCCTAGAACAGCCAGGTCATGAGAGGGACAATCAGTACCACCTGTGCAGTCACTCCCATAGTTCATTAATGCTAAGGCTTCCCCGCCGATACTGTACATGCGCACCCCCGCATTCCTTACGACTACATCTGCCTGCGCAGCATCACCGCTTTTAGCGACATGGCCAGATACAGTCAGTCTATGGTAGGGCTGTTGCATTCAACTAGAGCAGCATTGCGACGACCGGGCACATCCACTCCACAGTCAACCTCACCAATTTGCTCAATGTCCTCCTTCTGACCACCACCCTTGGCAGCCATGGGTCGACCTTGACCTGACAACCATGTCCAAGCCTCGTCGCCCACCTTGAACCACCGAAACAACGAGGCTAACGGTCCACCAACATTCAAGTGACCTGCCCGCGGAACATCTTGCACCGCCTGAGTTGTGAGGCTCGGGTGCTCGGCACGACCAGTGGGGTATGAACCGAGCTGGTGCTGGAGCGCTGCACACTGCTGCTCAGGCAGGTGCTCTAGCGCTTCCACAGCCACCAGACTCGTGTCCCCCGCCCACTGCTCCGCCGAGTAGAATGTTGTGTTATATTTGTGGTACCTTTGGGTGATGATTTGGCGAGCTGATACTGTGGCTGCTTGGTGCACAGGTCGGTCTCTCCTGTCACCAATGCTCCCCATGCACGTTCCACGCTGGGCTAGTGCAAAGTCATCAGCCCAAACTGCTGCTTCCCTTATTGATTTAAACTGCTTTTCTTTTAATTTTGCCCCAATGTCCTTTTCAACTATGCTTGTAAAGTGCTCCATCAGCCAAACCTTACACGCCACCTCAAAAGTACCAGCTGACTCTGAATGCAGCCACTTAGCTAGAGTATCGCGCAGGTACCTGGGGCATTCCACGAGCGAGTCCCCCTGCCGCTTCAGAGCCCCCCTGAAGGCCAACCTGTAAGCCTCGGGACGCAGCTCGTAGGCTTTTAACACAACCTCTTTAAGTACATCATACTCTAGCTCCTGCACTTCCAGGCAATCGTATGCATCAAGAGCCTTGCCTTTTAAAACATTAGACACCAACACTGCCCAGCGGTGCCTCGGCCACTGATACTTGTGGGCCTTCTTCTCAAAACGTAAGAACCACTCTGTGACCTTAAGTTCATCGAAGGCCGGCACGAGTTTCAGCCGTCGAGACAACAGCACCTCTTCTGCCTCCTCCTTAGATGTATGACCAGCACTATTCCCTTGTCGTCATTGCCCACTAGTTTCCAACTTTGTCTTCTCCAAATCTACCTCCCTATCTCTCTGTCTCTCTTCTCTCTCTGCCTGCATTCTCTTCTCCTCCATCTCTCTGTCTGCCTGTATTCTCTTCTCCTCTATCTCCATCCTCCTCAACTCAAGCTCTCTATCTTTCTCTCTCTGTCTCTCTTTCATCTCCATTCTCTTAAGCTGGAGCTCAACCTCTGGACTCCTTCTCGACCCTATCGGGGTGAGAGAAGGAAACTGGGCATAAGGGGGAACATTGTGGTGAGCAGCCACCCTATGAGTGGCTGTGAAATGCTGGGATGTGGCCCACGAAACATGGGGGGAAGAAGATGGATACTGGGGATTGCTAGCATTTCTTAAAACAAATGTACTGGCCATAGATAGGGGCATGAACATAGCCCTGTGAAAATGAAGGAGCCGTACTGATAGGGTTAAATGCTGACGGTGGAAGCGTGGTGGCAGGTGCGGTGGTATTAGTAGGAGACTGTCTAAATACAGTATCACCTTGCTCTGGAGTTGTTGCTCCACTCTGGGCCCCAGTAGAATAATAGCTAGCCTGACTGCTAGGATGCTGTGGCACATGCAGGATGGTGCCATCATCCACAACACAAGTACTAGCTTCAAAATAAGGACCACTAGGCTGCGCAGCCAACTTGCACATCTCTTGAAGTAAATCTGCCACTGCACCTCCACCCATACACCTCCAACACACGTCTTAATTCATCACTACTCTTGCTAGCAACCTCTTCTTGACTAGGTTGGGTTGTAATAAACTGCAAAACGTCCTCCTTCCCCACAATATGAACAGGAATGTAATCAACATGCGACATCTTAGCAATAGTTGTGGACACGGGTTAATGAAATAAGAGTACTATGTCCGTAGACTTTCAATCACAAGAACAAATTACTGACAATCTAAATATAATTGCTTCACACCACAAGAACTCTATACTATCACACTATCCTAGGCGAGGTTGTCACTGTTACGAGGGGAGCTGGGGCAACTAGGTGCTCCAATAGCCTAGCCGACAGCACACTAACCCTGCAACAGTCACACTCTTAACATCTGACTCAAACACCAAGACACGCAGAGTGAGTGAGAGCACAGTGAGAGCACACAGGTTGGTTGAGCTCCTCAAAAGAGGGCATTTTCGGAGGGGTATCGTGGGGCTAAGTGACCCATATATGTATCAGAAGATCGGCGATGATACGGTGTTTCTGCACATAGTAAACAGAATGTGGTTTCTTGTTTAAACATCGCCCACAAAGCATATTTAGTTTAATCTTGAGAGTGTTATTACCAGTATCAGTGAGGGGACAAGGAGCCGTCAGGCACTAGCCCAGCCTTGCCCAGGCACCATAAACCTCCAGCAGTAACCACAAGGTGAGTGAAGTAACCGTTTATAGGGCAGGCAGTTTCACCCTTATGGTTCCCCACCATAGGCCTTATCTTCCATCTACCCCAAGGACCTGACCCTCGGTCTTTCAACTTCTCAAACAATTCTAACCATTATGAAGTACTTGCTATAAGGTCCATTTTTATTTATCTCTCTCTCTCTCTCTCTCTCTCTCTCTCTCTCTCTCTCTCCTTTTTATCCTTAACATCTTTCCATCCACTTTCAATCACCGCACTTAACCGTCTCATTGTTATTATTTTTTGGTTTTCTATAATTTCAGATCGCTTTTTATCATTTTAGTTATTTGTTTTTCCCTAACATCTTTCAATACCCAACCATGCCAGCCCCATCTCCAGCTCGCTTTCTTTCTCCCTCGCCCCCGCCCCTGCTCTCTCTCCCTCTCTCTCTCTCTCTTAACATTTTGTACAATATAAGCATTTTTCCATAACTGCTGTCCTAGATTCGGTTACCCACTCAGATCCTGGCTCTCGCTCACTCTCTGGCTCTCTCCCTATCTTGATGTTGACAGCATTATTAATATCCTAAGCATTTATTACTACTCAACATCAGGGTGGCGTCGCCAGTGTAAGTAATCATAGGATATAATTGGCGTGCTTCCCTTCAATCAGTTAGATCTTTTAGATGTACCGGTGCCCCAATGCCGAGGATTTATACATTTAACCACTTAGCTTTAGGAGAAGCAGGCCAATTGCCCATCAGAAAGGTTGACTATGATATGTGATTTTTTTTTTTTTTTTTTTTTTTTATTTTTTTTTTTGTACATATCCCATCAGAAAGGTTGACTATGATATGTGAATTTTTATGCATCCAGCCAATTAAATAATTAATTAATCCAGCCATTAATAACAACAGCAATAATCTAGATATGTGCCAGGAGAGATTTCCCGGGGTTTCTGAAACAAGGGAGACATGGTAGAGATGGGAGCACCACGGGAAGATCAGGAGGGCGGCTTGGTAGAGGCAGATGAACGGATAATCTTGGAAGACTATGGCCTAGCAGATACTAAGTGTTTTAAGTGCGGAAAAACCAATGCAAGAAAGAATTCGCGAAAATGTTCCGGCTGTCTTAGATCTATTCATTTATCTTGTGCTAAGCTGACAAAGAAAACATCAGGAGAACAACCAAACTGGAAATGTCTCGCATGCCCAGGGCCCACTGCAGAGCCAACCGGGGCAACACCGGCAACACCGGTCGCCGCCTTGACCCAACTTGTGACCAAATCGAAAGCGCGGATCCAGGTCCTTCCCCGGGTACCTAAAGGAGCCAGAATCCAAGTGGCGGAGGCCCTTACAACCATCATAAAGCAGGCCCTACAGCTCAAGACACCCCTCGCATGGGCACGGCTCCTGGGTTTCTCCTATGGGGCCCTCCGAAAACCACCCAGAACCAACATACAAGACCATCTGCAGGTTTCACTAGCCACCAGAGTGAAACGTCAAGTAGCACAGTATATGGATGGAAACAAACTGGTGGAACCCCCCGAACAGCAACCAAACAGGGCCCAGAAGCAACAGGACAAGGAAGAGGAAGAGGCTGAACAGCTACGTAAGAGGGTCGCGGCGAAGCTGGCGGATAGTGACATCAAAGGGGCCGTCAGACTGTTGTCCTCTTCAGAAGGTTTTGCTGGTCAAGGCACCGAAGTTGTTGAAGCCCTACAAGAAAAGCACCCACCTACACCTAGGGACCTAAACCTCCCCCCTGCCCCAAATGACCAGATGCGCCAACCTTTAGTTGTCACGAAGGAGCAGGTGGTTGCCGCAGTGACTTCATTCCCAGCAGGCTCAGCCGCGGGCCCAGATGGTATCCGACCCGCCCACCTCAAAGGCCTCTTGGGTCAGGGATCAGGAGCTGCTGGGGAGGCACTCTTGGAAACCCTCACCAAATTCATCAACATGGTTTTAAGAGGGGAAGTACCCGACTGTGCCACACCCCTATTTTTTGGGGCATCACTCTGTGCAATGGCAAAAAAAGATGGCGGTGTGCGCCCAATAGCAGTAGGGAACACCTTCTGCCGCCTTGCCACAAAGGTGGGTTTGAAACCACTCTCGAATGGCCTAGGTCAACACTTAAGACCAGTTCAACTAGGTTTCGGAACTCCAGGGGGGTGTGAAGCTGCTGTACACACAACCTGCACCTACCTCAGCCAACCCCAAGAAACACGAGTGCTTCTAAAGATTGACATGCGGAACGCATTCAACAGCATTCGCAGGGATGTCTTCCTCCGTGCAGCTCAAGAACACATCCCCACTCTGTACCCCCTACTTTGGCAGGCTTATTCCAAACCTTCAATCCTGATGTTTGGCGAGACGGTAATCCCATCAGCGACCGGGTTACAGCAGGGAGATCCAGGTGGTCCTGCTCTTTTCTCAATAGGGGTGGATGCAGCAGCTAACAAAGTAAGGTCAGAACTGAATGTATGGTACCTGGACGATGCAACCTTGGGTGGGTCAGTAGAGAACGTTCTAACCGACCTAAATAACATCGTAACTGACCTCGGCCAGGCTGGGCTAGTGATAAATGACACCAAATGTGAACTTGTCCTCCTCAACCTCACACGTGAACAAGGAGAAGAGACTCATGCCCTGTTTCGAGACATATTGCCAGATGTAAAGATCCTTCAGGAGCACCAGCAAACCCTATTAGGTTCCTCACTAACTCTGGCAGCAATCCCACCAGCACTTCAAGTTAAAAAGGAGGAGCTTCAACGTCTCGTGAGTCGCCTGATACACATCGATGCCCACTCAGCTCTGGCCCTGCTCAAGAACTGTTTCTCCATCCCAAAACTCCAATACCTCCTGCGCACATCGATGACTTACACGAACAATGGTGGCCTCCAAGAATTAGACAGCATAATCCGAGAAGCAGTGACCAGCATCACCAACGTGGAATTTAAAGAACGGGCCTGGACACAAGCCACCCTTCCTGTCCGCCTCGGGGGCTTGGGCATACGGAGAGCCTCGGATATTGCCTCCCCAGCCTTTATCTCTTCCCTCATCGCGACCAACGACCTTGTAGTGTCCATCCTTTCTTCTCAACCCAGAATGACACTTAATGGCGATTAACACCTGGAAGGGAAGTACAGGAGTAGAGGAGGAGCTTCAGGGTACCTCCAGGAGCAAGCAGAAAGCGTGGGATACCATCTCGGCGAAGAAAACTCAAGAAAATCTCCTAACCAATGCAGACCAGGTTGCAAAAGCACGCCTCCAGGCAGCCGCCCGTTCGGAGAGTGGCTTGTGGTTACATGCCATCCCCATCCCACCTCTTGGAACTCACTTGGATGCTGAAGCGCTCCGGGTTGCCATCGCGCTCAGAGTGGGTGCGGCAGTTTGTCACCCACACACTTGCAAGTGTGGTGGGGGGATGGATGCTCAAGATCACTATGCCTTGTCATGTAATTACAACGCAGGCCGCCTGCCAAGACACTCTGCACTAAATGATGTCATAAAACGGGCCCTGCAGAGTGCTAACCGTGCATCAAACCTCGAACCACATGGACTTCACAGAGAAGACGGCAAACGGCCAGATGGGATGACCACTTTCCCTTACAAGAATGGCCGGTGCCTCGTGTAGGATGCCACATGTGTTGACACTTTCTCCACAACCAACATCGCCAGAAACGCCGACGAAGCAGGTGAAGCCGCCCGGATAGCAGAAAATAAAAAGCGAGAAAAATATCAAGCCATCGCCAAAAATCATCAGTTCGAGCCCCTGGCATTCGAAACTTCAGGAGTCTTCGGCCCTACCACCCTTAAGATGGTGAATGAAATAGGCCGTAAAATCAGAGAAGTTTCAGGAGAACCCCGGGAAACTCTCTGGCTCAAGCAAAGACTAGGGATGGCTATCCTCCGGGGCAATGCCACCAGCGTCATGAGCTCAGTTCGACAGGACTGGGGCATGCCACTGTGTGAGGCCCGGGCAGGAGTGGTGTATCCGTAGTCTTTCCACAGTAGGGTAAAACAAAACATAAACTTTATTTGTATGTAACATGTGTAATGCACATAAATAAAAGGGGATGTGTCGGATGGTTGAAAGCCACAGTTGCTCGCGCGTTTGGGGCTAGCAACACGTATTATGAAAAACATGTATCCTCCTTCATTCACTGTCCCCCCCTTCACTCACTCAACCCCACAATTTGCCGGAGGATAACAGGTTTTTCACTATACGTAGACGGAGGTCTTTTAAAAAAAAAAAAAAGACACACAGGTTCTCTAGGAAAAATGATTATCTTCCTCTTGGCTCTATTAAAGCAGCAACAAGGAGACACAACAATATCTATTGCCCCAGAGTCTGGTAGATAATGCGTATAGTATTTAAGAGTACTTCTCTTCTAGACTGCACCTAACTGAGGAAACATAACACTGCCAGACTCCCAGACAATTCATAGTATGCCCAATCGCTTAGGAATTAGAAATAATATAAAGCAGAACCATGGGGGAAGTCTGAAGCACTTACCTAAGACATGGAACACAAGAGTTGACATTCCAGTAGGTTGGGATATGTTACCCTTGAGCATACCTCCAAACCACTGTGAATGTCAACTTCAAAAATAAAGGACAAATACATGTAATAATAATATGCAATGCAGTTAAACAATGGGAAAGAGATGCAAGGAAAACAGTGTGAAGCTTATAGACTAAGATTTGCCAAAGAAGAAAGGAATGCAGTGATTAATATTAAACTAAAGATGTTGAAACAGAAATAATATGCTCAATATGACTCCAGCCCCTATACTTCAATCAAACAATGAAACAAAAGACATAAGCAGTATTTAACGGGAATATCAAGAAGCAAGCCTAACCAACACCAAACAGTGATGTTGACAGAGCGAGAGGCGAGACTCGAGTGAAGCTCTTGCACTCGCTTTTCCCACTCTGTATATATATATACTGTATATATATATATATATATATATATATATATATATATATATATACATATGGATAGACTTGTTTACCTGTTGGCCATGATTCTGAACACATTTTCGACCACTCAGCATGCTCTAGAGAGTCGGTAGGTGAAGATTCGCTCCTCTTTGGAGATGTTGCGGTGAATGAAGGGTTTCATTAGCCAGGTCCGAAGCCAGAAGGCATTGTCACTAACTATGAAGTACGGGACCGGCTGATCCCCACCTGGTAGAGTATCAGCATCGGGAAGTCACGCACGGCCTTCCTCTAGTGCAGCACGCAGTGGAGTGTCCAGAAACACACCACCATCAGACAAACACCCGTGGGCTCCAACATCCACATGGAGAAATCGATAGTCTGCATCAACAAGTGCCGTTAGGACTATCAAGTGGGATTTCTTATAGTTGAAGAATTTGGAGTCACCTTTGGGAGGACTCTTGATGGCAATGTGATTGCCATCCAGGGCACCGATAGAGTGTTGGAAGTCCCAATGTAGAGCTAATTTGTCCGCCACTGCCTTCCACTCCACAGGTGTCTTTGGGCATACCATAACCTCCTTCATATACTCGGCCACAAGTGACTCGCATGTTTCAGGGACGAACTTGGAGATGGTTTGGTGCCACTCAGAATGCAAAGGAGAGGGCTTTATAGGTATCTCCAGAGGCCAGGTATTGCAGCGTTATTGCAAGCCGCAAACCTGGTTCCACACTCGCACGAAAGGAAGTATTCTGCTTGGTAATTCTTGGTCCAACACGAGCAAGCACCTCCCTGATCATGGAGACGGGCATCCTCAGAAATGTTTTGAAGGTAGCTATATCCTACTCTGCCAACTTTAGCATCAACTTATGATATAGGCCGTATTCTTCTCGTCGCATAATCCAAGGTCGAATCCACCACCTCCTCTAGTTTGCTTTCTTCTTCATCTTCCTTTCTCGTTTCCTTCTTATGAGTGCCGCCAGGAACTCTATCTCTACAAATTCTTGCTCCAACGACAGAGCCAAGTGTAGAGGAACATTGGAGGTTGTAGGGAGCAGATCCATGGCGCTGTGGTGTCAAAGCTTGGTTGTGTGGTACGTCCGAGATTTATGATAAATACTGTTCAAGAGCTGAGCTCCATCAGCCTATTTATATCATACCTTACCTGCCTCCCCAATTACCAAATCGGCTGAGGTCGCATGTGGGATTCTTGGGAGAACGTATGTTGGACAGTCGTCGGTCATTCGCCATATTCGCACAACCTTCCCAGTGTTATCGTATCATATTGTACATCATTCGCACGACAATTGCATTGGCATCACAATTGTCGCCATCACCTGTCGCAGCATTCGCTCTAATTCGCCTTTAATTGTCATACGTATACAATTCGCTATTATTGCCTCACAAGTCGCTATCATCGCACGGTATTCGCACTTCTATCGCACGGCCATCGCCTGTTTCACCTCATTTGCTTCTTGGAAAATACGGTTCGCCAGCAAATAACGGACATAGACAAAAAAATCAATTCACTGTCTCCAATTCGCCTAGTGGGATTCCACCTTTAGGTCTATGAAAACGAGAGAGAGAGAGAGAGAGAGAGAGAGACAAAGAGAGAGAGAGAGAGAGAGAGAGAGAGAGAGAGAGAGAGAGAAAGGGGGGGTAAAAAAAAAGAACCAAGGTAATAGGAACTTCTCGAACTCCGAAATGCACATCCTAAAACAATTAAAGGATATAATATAGCACTTTCTGACACGCTTAACACCTTTTCCGTGTTTCTCCCACCACTGCCCTCTCTCAGAAGTATTTACCACCAAGATGATATTTTGTTTCTTTTATTTCTATTTGTTTTTCTTATTTTTAGCTGAAAAATATTGACAAATAATAGTCAGAATAGAGTGCAGAAAGTCTTTGCCGTAGTGGAATGAGGTACACTCGGATGCCATAGTCTCCAGCTTACTCATAAGAATTCATGGACCCCCTATGTTTTGCTTTATGCAATTATAACAATCTAGATTGATTTTTGGATAGAAGTTGCTTTACAATAAATAATATATTTAGTTTTGTAGTTGATATATAAAAAAAGACAAATTTGTTTCCAGATATTATATTTGCATAATTAATGAAGTCCACGAATTTGTGTGAATAAGCCAGAGACTACGAAATCTAAGTGTACCTGGGTGTAATGAGGTAGGGACACACTCAGAGGTATTACAGTGATACATAATGTGAACACGGAATATTGACTTCTACATCAATGATGCGATATCTATCAGAAAACCAGGACACGGTATTTCATTCCATCGGGATTTAGTAGACAAATGTATACAGCTTAGGATAGATCTTTAGGAACACAGAACGTTTCTAAAGTAAAACAAGAATATATTTGAATTGTAGATATTGAAAGGTTAAGACTGTGCCTGGGCAAACTGTTTTTTGTACCTTATCTACTGTACTGTATATTGATAGGAAGGTTCAGGTAACATAGCAGGCAATATCAGTAAACGGTTTCCTGGGATCTCTCTCTCTCTCTCTCTCTCTCATTAATTAACTACATACTACTTGATTGAGGCGAATTTCGCTCTCGTCACAAAAATCAATTATGACGTGTGTTTCTCATTAACTGAAAATAATTGGCCAGACAGTCAGAATTGGTCATACTCTCTACTTCATCCTGAAACTCGTTACCTTTTTCAATAGCCATATCAAAATGAAGCCAAGCACCGGAATAATTTCGAAATAGAGCTTCACTGTATTGTTCTTAGTAATAGGAAACCCGAACTAATCTGACATGGACACGTGGAAACTCAGGAATATATTATAGTACAATCAAACATAATGGATTTTGCTACATCTTAGAAAACAGTGTTGTGCTTTTATAAATTACTGATTCTGTATATTTAATGCTTGACAATTACTGTTTTTTTCTTGAACAACTGATTTAGTATATTGGTGGTACTTAACTCTCTTATAATAGGATATAGTAAATAGTAGTATGTTATAATAATATAACATACTAATGTTGAGATCATTAATATATGTCACCATTGTATAATGAATGCGCCTTGGTTGAACATTAACAATCAAGTTCGCTGTTTAACGTACTGCACTTGTACAGCCAACAGCATAAATGACGACGCACCCATCTCCATCAGTATCAAACGCAAACGAGGCAACTCAATGCTTCATTATCGCTCAGATGATTCAGATTTTGGCTTTAGAGGTTCAAAGATTCAAATTGGTATAACCTTAGTTTTGCTGAGAACTGTACATGTATGGACAGACACCCACATACACATACATTCGCTCTCTCTCTCTCAAGGAACTGAAGTTCTCAAAAAGAGGCTCCTGTCCTGATGCTATTCTTGACTTAATAATCCAGAAGGGTTGATAACCTCTGATGTCCTATTTTAACTAACTAAGCTCTCTCTCTCTCTCTCTCTATCTAGTTATCTCTCTCTCAGCAGGAAGGATAGCACGGACAACAATATTATAGGTTTGAGTCCCGGAGGGAAGAATGAAAACCTAATATTTAGTAGTGGCCCCGAAATTATTGACGATATGCCTATTAGTATAATAGTCCTCTTTCAAGCACCCGCAGTCAGCGTGTTTAATAACCCGCCGCAGGGAGAAAGAGTCCTCATCATAAGTGTAACGCTAATTCTCTTATGGAATCGTCTTTATGATTGGGTACTCACTACGACAAAACTTCGTAAAAAATACAAGAAATAAAAATGTACTTAAAATTTGATATATTAAGGCTTTCCAGCTCGTGGGTGTCTTATGTGAATTCTAGCCCAGACGCTGAACCAAGCGTCGCCATACTTCCTTTAATGATAATTTATATCAAGACTAAATTTAAGACATCAAGCGAATGGGAAGTGGATGGAAGTGAGGGCCCTACATCGTCAATGATTTCGGGGCCACTACTAAATATTAGGTTTTCATACTTCCCTCCGGGACTCAAACCTATAATTTATTAGTGGCCCCTCCATTATTGACGATATGTCTGATATCTCAAGACTGGAGGGGGACATTCGTGACAATATCAAACCACTAACAAATACCTATAGGCAGAGATAACAATCAATAAAACAAAGCTTAAGTCTTTATTGCTTACATACAATACATTTAAAAAATGGAAAGATAGCAGTGCGTTACTTCGAAGAAGATCTGCTTAAAAAAGACCATGCAGGTACAAATAAAAGAATATCACATTAAGATTCAAATTGATTACGAGAACAATCTCCTTTTCTCGTTGGACACCATTCAGGGCAAACATAAATCGAATCGATTGTATTTCATGACCCTACTAAAATTGCACATGTCATATCATTGTACAATTCATACTTAACAATCTATAGTTGCAACTATGATAAATATTCATTAAAGTATAAAATTATAATCAAATTTGTCAGCTGTTAAGACAGCTAGACTACTCGTGTCTCACAGCTTGTGGTTCAAACATATAGTCCGGCGGAGGGTCTAGAGGTCCTGAGCTCTCTGGTAACCCCCTCCTTTTTTCTTTACCATGAAGACTAACCTTCAGTAGTCCATGACTAACTAGACCCACCGCTGGACAGACATAGGGCAGTTATGGGTACACTACCGTCATACAGCCATACTGCTTCACGAGCAAGGCATGGGGCTTCACAACAATGTAAATTGGTGGCAACTCTTAGATGAGATAGTCTAAATTTCTCTAACTGGCCTTGGAGTTGTGGGTTCTGCCCATTACTACCCTGAATTAATTTCAATGGCCATGAAGCCCCAGTCTCCCTTTGCGAAGATAGTATTACTTATCTCTATTGTTCCTCCCAAAGGGGGCTAGAGAACCTCTGGAGTTGATTAGTGCCGGCAATAGGTCTAAATATTGGAATGTATTACTGCCTTTAAAACGCCGGGGCCATGACTCACGTAGCATTACGATTAGTATTGGTGGGAGATCTTGCCACGCTTTGAGATCTTCCTAATCTGTGCCCTTCTAAAAGCAATACAGACATCCGCTCCTTATAGCCAGCTCTGGCCTCCTGTGACTCATAGCTCAACAATAAGGACCAACGCCTTTTCAAGAAAGTCAAAAGTAAGCTGCAAGATAAGCCTTGCACTATAATGAAATGGTAGAGCTTTGGCTAGTGACCAGTCGGATAGAGCGAACGTAAGGAAGGAGCCAAAAACCTGCACTCACGAACCCTTTCCTTTCCTCCTACGGTGTGTGTAGCTCTGAAAAGTCGACAACTGGAGGGGGGGGGGGGATGATGCTAAGGTTGGTGGGTGATTGTTTAGTGTAACTAGAGCACCGCATATTTTGTGCGACATATTCAAGTACTTAACCATTAAAGTCACTGAATTGTTCGGTTGCGCTAGTTTCATAACGCCAAATGAAAATGATTGATCTAATGATCGAAAAGGTTGCCTGGTAGACTTATAAAGTGAAAAATGGCTTATGTATGACACTTTCTCCATCCAGGACTCTATAGAATCTTAAATATATAACCGCAAACATCAGTGGGGTTTCCGTGTTGTCAATTGTCGCTGAAGCGGAATTACGTAATCGGAAGTTATCTCTGAAGAGATTACCATTTATCCTTCAATCGCCGGAAGCCACCCAACATTGTGAGGTTCGTGACTCAACTCCCGTAACTCTGTAGTTTGTAAACTATGTGATACCTGAGGAAAGCATTGGTAAGCGGCAACCGCTAAGAGATCTCCTCGTTTGTTGCCGCCCCCTTGTTATAGGGGGGTCTGGACCCCCTCTTCTTGAGGTAGGTCTAAGTGGGCTGGGTAGAGAGGACGCTTATGGGTACCTCCGACCCGTATTTATCCACTTGTGTGCGTGAAGGATCCACGGAGTCTATGGAGACGGCGAGATTGCATGTTAGGTTTATACCGGTACCCCGTTGCCGGGATAGGCTGTTCGGTACTTGTAAACTGCGTTTGGGAGGAAACCGGAAGCTCAGCTTCTGCAGTTATAGCCAAAACACTTTTCCCTGACACTTAAAAAGCAAACTGCGAGACCCTGCTGACCTTTGCGTGTTAGAGCAGAGGACCGAAAAATTTTCTCCTTTACCCTTTAACCCCGCCGTAAGGACATGAAGGAAAAAACTCGACAGGTTGCGAGTCCGTGTTTGATAATGACTATACTCGGTTAGGGATCTTCCCTTACCGGCTTTGACCCTGACGGCCCTGGTTTAGAAAAAAACAACCCTAGTCTAGTGTCATGGAAATATGTTATGTCTACCTTTATTGTAGGTGGGAAGAAAAAGGGGCGCATCATTCGTGAGTGCAACTTTTCTCTCTCACCAGACCGACAGTAAGTTGGTAATTGATGGAGGACTTGCCTTAGGTGGTACCACCGGCAATAGTTGGACCACCTTTTCCGGGCTCCCAATGTTAATCCCTTTTACTTCTAATCTGCCCGGCTTTTACTCTGAAAAGAATTCAGTTGAAAGAGCCGACCAGGGAAAGCTAGATCCGGGTCATGATAATCAGAATTGTGGAGAAACACTGACAATTTCGACGAAATCTGCCGTGGTTGTCCAATCTCTGACCGCGAGTATACTTCGGCTGGGTCCCACCGACCGGCACTATCTACTGAATACCCGTGGAGTAACAAGATGCAACTCTGCTAGGTTGACCTTGAAACCTAGGAATTGTGCAAGAAATGAACTGCAATTGACATGGAATCTATACATCACTACTTGACCTATGCCACCAACAGCCAGTCATCTAAGTCTCCCACTTTTACATTTCAAATTTAACCATAGCATGAAAGTGGGCAAGACTGAGTTCTTGTGAAGATTCACATATGGGATCCCTCTTACCAGGGGATCTTTGGAGAATGTAATGCTCTCGTCTGGCCTTGAAGGACCGGAAGGCTTCGGAACCACTTGTGTGCCGGGCCTTCCTTATATGCGTCTGTCTGTCCTACTGAGGGCCACCATTCTGGCGGCGGAAGTGTGGGGCTGATTGCCTTCACAGTGTCAATCCTGACGGATGACTTGTGACGAGTTGAAACCCGGTATTGTTACTGTGTTGTAATCGGGCGCTGGTCCTAAATGGTACGAGGCAGTCTGGTCGTAAGGACGGGGCATAGTGGAATTAACAGGACAATGTCACGTATGGAGAGTACCGAGCTGAGGGACTCCACCTCCAAAAGTTAGAAAAGTTTCTAGGGAGTGACAGTCGAGGTAGAAGGAGCCGCCCTGCCCAGAGGTTCCTTCGCTTTCCACTGGGCCCACGTTCACCGGGACTAGGCCCGGTCACGCCCGACCTGACCCAGTTTCTCTAATGGGTTTGTCCGGTAGAACTACCTCGGATCCACTCGCCTGCGATAGGCCCCGGGAGAGAGAGAGTTGTGAAACATCGACTAGATTTACTGAGATGGTTAGACGACTGACTGGTGTTGGCCGACGTTACCTCGTAAACTGACATGTCCTGATCTCCAACGAGCCTACCTTGTCAGATTAATTGTGGTGGCTGTAAGTTATTACGCAAGTAGTACAGAGCCTATCTGGTCTCAGGACGGAGTACCGAAGTAGTCAACACCGGAGATCTGAGTAACAGGTGGCACATACCGGCTGGTAAACCTCTTACCATAAACATCCTCAGGTGTTGATGTGCTCGGACGGCCTCCAATAATGCTCTCCTTATGTCACCTAAAGATCGTACAGGATGTGGTAACAGAAGGCGCTGGAATAAATCTATTGTCTCATCAATACCCTGATTGGCCTTAGAATCTACAGGTCTCGAGATGGCCTGGGCTGTTTGGCGGCATATCAAAAATTTGGCAAACGATCTACAAGCATTATTTCTCAATTTGAAATATCTATCGAGATCGGCTAGAGGGGGAATATTGAAATGGTCCTGGAAGTCCTTTTGTGATAACTGGGGGGACGTTAGGAATTCAAAGATGGAAGGTGGGACACCTGCTTGATGATTCATCAAAGTGAACTCAATTTGGCTGGGTTGAGGAATTGGATGGGAGGGTTGTGAAATTACTGTTATAGCAAATTGTTGCGCCTCTACATCCCAGGTCACCCATGGACCAAAACCCACCTGCCCCAAAATTACACCTGGATTGTTAGATGGTTGTCGCGCCGGGGTTGTAACCAACTCCGGTTCTTGTTTAACCTAAGACGTGCGCATGGGGGGTATGAGACACCACACGCCTGTGCGCATGTATTTGAGCTGTTCCCATCACTAACATCGTTATTTTATCATAAATAGTATTAATAGTTATCCATATGCGCCTATTTTAGGTTGATTATAAAGGTATTAACCTGTTACAACAATAAAACAAGTGGAAACAGCGTTTGGATGGTCAAAATCGGCGATATAGGCCGGGAGTTAAATAATGTATGGCTGAGGCAACCTCCCTCCCCTCCTCCCCTCCCCTTGTCTGGAGATTCACTGTTACGCAATAGTCTCTCTCTCGCTCTTTCCCACGCTTGGTAACAGTGATGACAACGCCCTGCTACCAACTCGCTAATGTTAGCATGAAAATAGACCACAGAATAAGGGAATAACAGGGAAAATAGGTGATAACTGAAGGAGGGGAGGGAAGTGGGGAAGGAGGGGATGTGGAGTAGTGATATTTGGCATGGCCCAGGGGCAGAAAAAAAAACAAAACAAAACATTGGGGTATTTTAAATGGATTTTGTTTAGGCCCAGGAAAGAGTCTTCCCGCAGTCGCCCGGGAAAACTCTTAAGAGTCTTCCCTCACTTGCCGGGTTAAAGGGGGATTAATTACTGTGTACACCGTGAGGCTGAGAGCAATCTAGACAGCACCGTGCAGATGGGGGAGGTGATACCGACTGTGAAGGTACATATACAAAGTACTCATAATAACTTACATCCGGGTTAGCTTTGATAGGTACATGTAGTAAATTACCCTGTCTGTCTTTAGCTCTAAATTCCCTACTACTGTTCATCTCAATTACCCACTCACTAGGGATCGGGATCTCCCCCGACAAGGTTATGCGTGCCGCGCTTGGGAATTTAGCTTTTGCTGGAGCCCAGGTATCCGTCTCCGGTACCTTTGTTACTGAGGCAATGGTCTGTAACTGTTGGTCAAGAGTTGACATGCTTGTGGGGCCACAAACATTGGGAGATGGTAAGGAGGCGGGCATTGGGGTGCCATTCGCCGGTGTGACATTGCTAGGGGGACAAGCCACTTTTGGTAAGATTAGTTGAGAGGGCTTTAATCATTTAGAATATTTATGGAAGGTTACACAATTCTCCCTACAAATGCCCCCAGGTAACTGCTCTGTAATCGGCTCTGCCACCTTCCTGCCCAGATATATTTGATTTTACTGAACACAAACTGGTATACTTGCAGGCGTTAATACCCAGTTCACCATTATTACTCTCTGACTTGAAATCTATTTTATGATAAGCATGTATTGCCTTGATGCATTATCTTGAAATATGATCACACACATTTAATATGTAAATCATTACACAGAACCAGTAATATAAGGCAAATTACAAAATAAACACCATCTTTTAACACCTAACGAGCGGCCTAGGCGCTGTACCGCCCAGTGGGGTGTTTTTACCCTAAATAGGGTTGTTTACATGATCATTTTCATGCCTAAATAAGACGAGAGCGTAAAACAAGTATCTATCCCTGAAAGGGCATAAACAGAGCTTTTCAATGACACCCCAACCATCCTTGTACGACTGCTAGTTTTCTTGCAATGATCGCGCAACACGAGTGCAAAAACCATGTAATTAGGTAGTTTCCCTACATAATTCCCTGTGTAGCAAGTGCGTGAGGGTGGGGAAGGGTGGGATTCATGTCAGTAGGTCCACCGCGGTGGTCTGGAGCAGTCATATGCTTGCTACTCTCCTGCCACCACTTATCTCTCTCTCTCAGCAACATTACGTGCTGAAAATGGCACACGACATAAGTTGTGAACCGCCACATAGTCCAAATTTCTTTCACTTGACATATGTTGCACGCCGCCAGTTAAGGGTTAAATGTAATTATATGCTAGTCACACAAATACTTGTGGATAAACACACACACACACACACACACTAACACTAACACACACATATTATCTATATCTGTCTATCACGCACACACACACAAAAGCACACACGTGTTACCTTTGATACATAGTTCCACCATACACGTGATAGGTAGTAGGTAGTATTCGTGCAAACCTATAAATATTAGTATATGGAGTACGGCACACCACACCAAAGCTGGCCGCTGTTGTTGCCGTGTTGGACCGTGATGGTTAGAGGGCATGATAAGAGTTGTGACATGTTAGACTAAACACCGGAAACGTGAAGTTTATTGTCAAGTTCACATGTGGAAGTTCTGGTCAGAAACAAAACATGGTGCTAGGTGATTTACTTTGAACAAACCAATAATTGCTTCACACCCTTTTGAATTTGTATTGCACAAAAATAGACACTACAATGCATTATTATATCTCAGATGCTTCAGAACTTGGTTGTAAGAAATACAAATGTCTACTTTCATGTATTACACAAATATCAGAAGCTAAATAACATTGAGTAAAATCATAATTAGTGTTTACAACAGTCAATCAACAATTCCTGGACCAATGCATTTATTGAAATGCAATTTTATCACTTTGATTGCTAGAGTTCCTACTTCGACTTAATAAAATAGTCCATTGATAGAGAGAATGTAATCAAGAACAATTTCATAGTACTAAAAGGGGTAATACTAATAAGTGTCAATATGTTAAACAGGGGTTTCATGGACCCCATACTCCCTCATGTTTATCCTCATAGGAATGAGATTTTAAGATTTTCACCCCATTTATTTGGCGTTTTAAGACCTTTCGTGGCATTTAAGTGTCGATTTTCCCTGGCGAACGATAGCGATCCTGCAATTTATCAGGAACTGGCCTTCGGCCATGGCATATTTCTACCGAAAAATGCACGCATTAATCTCGAAGGGGGTCTCAATTTCTTAAGCGTGATGGAGGCACAAGGAGGAAACAAAAACCAAATAATAATAATATAGTGATAAATATATACGGTACTGTACAGTATAGAAACAAATAAATACTAAGTTCCCCTTAATTAATAAGGCAGGCCATAATAATTATAATAAATAGAAAATGAAACACGTACACCGTCAATGAAATGTTGAATAACAACGTAGACATAACACATTGGTAGCTGTGAGGAGTCTGAGCTCTCCTCAAACAACACCTGGGATAATAGTGGACATAAAACAGCGTAACAAAGTTGGAAAGAATAACAACAAATACAGCCATGGGAACAACAACAACACAGAAGGCTTAGTAAAGCACAAACACAACTAATCCGGGAAGTGTTACATCCACGAGGAATAACAGGAGTAAATGTGAGAGTGATTGCTGAGTCAGGCAATATGATACAAGTACTTTGAATATTGATAGTCATATAATGCCATATTGAGTGATGTTTTACATTTTGTAGTGTACGTAAAGCTAACCGTAACTTTGTATTAATTAGTATTCCCTATTCCATAGTTTATATATACTTCTTATTACATGATTATTACCTACATGATTATATAGGTATTTATCATGCAATACGAATTATATATTAAATATGTAATAAGGAATAACATATAACTCTTACCATTACGACACCTTGCGTTATGCTTAACCCTTTCACTACCGGATATGTATGTTGTTATATTTCACCTATATTGAGACAATTTTATGAAACTTACGAAGGATCTGTGGTAGCTAAAGGAGTTAATCGAGATAGTTTGTAGCCTCTTAATTACTACACGTCCGTCCTAAGCTGAATATAATCGTCTAATAATTGCCAGAATATAATGAAAAGAGGAATCGGTACTGAAGGGGTTAACTATTCTGACTACCATTATCAGATTTGACTATCGAAGTAAGCCTGGTTCTCCTTGTCATGGCATTAACAACACTACAATAAATACAATCTAGATAATGATGATACCATTATATATTACAACACATAATCAAATAATTGTACTACAAATTGTTATTACCAAGCAAACGGCACACATGTACTGAATAGGTCCAGGAAAATCGTAGGAAACATGATGCAAAGTGAAAGAAGACATTTAGGCTATAAGGAAGTTGGAGCCGTAAACATCGGTTTTTAACCCTCTCCGACATATAACGCGGTGTTGAGCCTATTGGGGATACTTTAAAGCCTTTGTTACCATCAGGGGTATTTAGAAACCTTTAGTTTAGTTACTTCAACTTCTGCAGTTGTCTTTGAGTTAGCTGTGGGCAGAAAACTAATTTTGGAGAGGTAATTATAAGAGTAACAGAACTCTATTTCTTAATGCTAATCTGGCAACCTCTGCATCATAAATGCGTGAAAGGGTTAAAGAAACGCAATAATATTGTAATTTTCTGAGAAAAATATGATTAATATAATTTTATGTATTTATGAATGCATTAAAACTACATTTTAGTTGAACATTCTACAAAGTATCAATGTCTATAACCCCAACTTCCTTATAGCCTAAAACTCTCAAGTGGTCAATTATGACAGAAAGCACATGGAGAAAGAAATGTGAGATAACACGTGAATAACTGAAACCCAAGAGAAAAGTGTGAGAGTATAATATGAGTGAGACACATTATGAGGGTGAGAGTGGGTCAGCTCATGGAGGTAGAATATACTGTAGATGGGTCAGCTTCCCTACTCTACCAGTCTGTGTGAAGTGACTGTCGTTCTTTGTAATTATCACAGCCGCTACACCAACACGACCAAAATCATTGTAATATTTTGACACTGGGATTTGCTTCCATAGCATGACAGCTTTCTTTCTATAAGGTTACATTAAAGCATGGACATATACAGTATATTGATGCTTGTAAATGTATATAATTATTAAGAATTCCTAAAATTATTGTTAGGTACTTATTATCAATAAATAATCAACTAATATATTTGTTATATAATGTAATCCTAATCAAGCCCGTAATCCTACACAAACTCCACCACTGTCGGTAGAAATTACCAGATTTGCGTTGTATTTTCAGCAAGTCAATATAATACGCTAGGTGTTGTAATTGTAATGAGATGTATGTATGTATGCATGTATGTATGTATGTTTGTATCTACTCAGGCCCATTCCCCACTTTTCATTTGTTTTCTTGTTCTGGGGGTGGCCAACTCAAGACAGAGCCCGAATAGGGACAACACAACAGAAAACAATGAACACACACAAACAAAATACAAATTCACACACATCTATTTCACCCAGGAGAAGACCTAGAGACGAGGGTCCCCAAGTTCCCTCCATCATTCCCTCGGCCACCGACCTCTCAGAGAGGTTCTGGTCTCAGCAGGCAGACATGCAGCGAAGCCGAAACCACAAGTCCGCCCGCCACACTTCCAGGCGCATAGTTCATATATACCGGCTCTCCGTGCCAGGCGCCTGATGGACTATTATCTAGTCCAACTTGCGCCCGACCCCCTCTCCCAAATGACCACATGTTCACTTATCTATTCACAAGCATTCTCCATTAATTCCTGTTTATTACCACTTCCCTGATCTATAGTCATTCCTCTATCATCCAAAGCTTGTCTTACACAGTCTCTCCATCTCAATGGCGATATTCTGCCCCTCTATCTCCCCTTGTATCTGACTCACATATTCTCTTTGTAAGCCTTTCATCTTCCATTTGTTTAACATGACCATACCAGCTCAGCACCCTTCTGTCCACTCTGGCCGACAAATGTTCCCGCTTCCCCACTCTCCTACGTATCTCTCCATTCCTCAATCTGTCTCTACAAGTAACTCCACACATACTCCTCAAGCAGCTCATATCCATCACATCCAGCTTTCTTCTCTCCTTTTCCTTCAGAGCCCATTTCTCAGCCCCATACATCACTGTTGGCACAACAATTCCTTGATACATTGCACTTTTAACATTTATTCCGAGATTTCTCACCTTCCACATACTATCCATTGCTCCGAAGACTTAGATATTTAAAACACTACTTGTTCTAATATTTCCATATCTAGCCTCACATCTAGATTCACCCTATGATCACCCCTATTCCACACCATTACTTCAGTTTCCTCCTCCCACAAACCACACCAAACTCTTTGACTACCCGCTGCAGTTTCTCCTCAGAATCCGCCATAAATTCTGCATCATCAGCGAACAGCAACTGATTCAACTCCCAATCTCTACCATTCTTTCCCACTGAACCAAATCCTCTTCCCATAGCTCTCATTTTCACCTCCCTCACCACACCATCCATAAATATAGTAAACAGCCATGGTGACATTACACAACCCTGTCGCAAACCTACATTTACCTCAAACCATCACTCAACTCATTATTTCCTACTCTAATGATACGCTATGATACGCTAGGTATTGTAATTATAATGAAATGTTCTGGAACGTTATTACAGTACATTAATTGTAATTACAACAACTGATATATCATATTGACCGGTTAAAAATACAACAAACATTACAAGTAATTACCACCGGCATGATGGTGGTATTCTCCTAATTCACCATAAATATAGATTTCATATAATAATAATAATGATAATATATATACATATATATATATATATATATATATATATATATAATGTATATATATATATACAGTATATATATATAATGTTTATATATATATATATATATATATATATATATATATATATTGAAGTAACAGAGTTGAGAAAGGCATGTAGGATTGCTACCATACAAGACAATAGAAAAGACAGGAGAGCAGCCAACAAGAGAAATGGGAAAATATACAAGTTTCCCATCCTCTAAAGGAGAACGGAACAGAGGAGTGCCCCCTGACCTCAGGTCATTCCCGTTCTCAAAGAACCATGAAATTAGGTCAGTCTCCCTGACTAAGGACGGGAGAACTGGACCAATCACCAGCAAGCTTTCAAACCACCTCGACCTATCACCAGCCTTCATTCGACCAGCAGCCAGACTTACAATATAACAAACACATGTTTATGCAAATTAAACATCAGAGACCGGAATGTTATCGAAACAAGTGGGGATACTAAGACCTCCCTTGTAGTACCGTTCCGTATAACTATAAGTAATCCGGGGAACATAGAAACTCACAGAGATAATTAGTTAAACAAGAATAACCCCTGATTATTATAGAATCACTAAAGTTGCAATTATCTCTGACCTAGACCTCGTAACCACAACGAAGTTATTAAATTAAATAATTAAAATAACTATGTACAACCCTATACCCACCATGTATTTTTAGACTAAGTTTTACCTTCGGAAATCACATCACAACCATTCACTATGTCCTTATAAAATTGACTTACTATAAGTTAAACCTACAAAATAACTTGAACATAGTCTCACTGAAATATAGTCTCTCTTTCTTAGAGAAAGTAAGCACTTC
Source organism: Paralithodes platypus (assembly GCA_032716605.1). Taxonomy (NCBI): domain Eukaryota; kingdom Metazoa; phylum Arthropoda; class Malacostraca; order Decapoda; family Lithodidae; genus Paralithodes; species Paralithodes platypus. The sequence continues at coordinate 12,254,668 of CM064508.1, forward strand.
AATGGCAATAATACCATCACGGCTGAAAAACACATGGTATATAATTAAGATAGAAGCTGCCTCCCCCTCCCTCCTCGAGAGTACAGCCGGACCTGCTGTTGCCATCTGATGCCAGGACCTTGGATTCCTGTTCGTGAGAGGCAGTTCTTGCTGACGTCCAGCCAGCCGAATCTACGGTCCACGTCGGCCAGACTTGTAGTTAAACTATTACCCTCCAAAAACCTATCCTAAGTGTCTCTAAGTGTCTTACGTTGTGATTATTTATGTGAAGGTAAGGTGAAATATGCGAGTATTCCAGAGCTAATTCGTATTTAGATTTGTGCCCAAGATCGATATTTATTGCGTTATTTATTAATCCTTCAGAACCATATTAATTATTGAATAGATCTGTGTCCAAGATCTAAGTTTAACTTGTGTCTATTATCTTATAAATCATAATACGCATACGTTACATACTCGTGTTAACTGATATCTAGCCGAATACTCATAGATTTTTCTTGTATATGTCCATTCTATTGTGTATGTATCAAGTCGAAGTTGAAGTATATATCGTGTATCTATTCCCTATTAACCCTTAATTAGCGGCGAGCAACATAAGTCGAGTTAAATAAAGCTGGACTATGTGGCGGCGCTCGACATAGGTCGAGTGGCAATTTCAGCACGTAATGTTGCTGAGAGAGAGAGACAAGTGGTGGCAGGAGAGTAGCGAGCGTATGACTGCTCCAGACCACTGCGGCGAACATACTGACACGAATCCCAGCTCCCTCCTCCCTCTCTCACTCGCTATATAAGGAATTGTATCGGGAAAGTGGCTAATTACATGCTTTTTGCACTCGCGTTGCACGGTTATTGCAAGAAAACTATCCATCATAAAAGGATCGTTATGGTGTCATTCGAAAGCTCTGTTTATGCCCTTTCAGGGATAGATACTTGTTTTACGTTCTGGGTCTTATTTAGGCATGAAAATGATCACGTAAACAGCCCTATTTTGGCTAAATACACCCCGCTGGGAGGTACATATAAATAAACCGCATAGGCCGCTCTTAAGGTGTTAAAATCCAACAGTTACCTAGAACCTACGCTCAATTTCATATTTAATTAAACTCGGACTCTCGTTGCTTTATAAGAGTTATTATTAATTAAAAATCTTAATTTGAATCTAATTACTTCAAATACCCAGTTTACGCTTTGTGATCCAGTGCGTTAACTAATTTATTTACGAATAACTTATTTTCTTATTCTTTTATGCAATAGATATTTTTGATCCATCTCGTCTATGAATTCTAGCGTTGTATAGATCTTTTATCTAATTATTTCACCATCTCGAACACAATGCCAATTCGTTCTGTATTCCTTATAGGAATCTGTTAACTTGTTCAGAACTCCTTCATACCTTATCAGGTATTTATATCCAAGTACAACTTCGTCGTATACGCCATTTTCTACTATTATTATTATTATAATTATTAGTACACGCTATTTTATTCTGCGTTTCTTTACCTCCTGTAGTCAAAATATCAATTGATTCAGGTTAGGTTGTATTCAACATTTTACTCCGAGTCAGTAGATCTATATCATTATATCTGAGTTCCTCGACCCGTGAGATTATTATTGCATGATAACCAGTTAAGTAATTATGTGTTCATAATATAATTTTCTCGCAATAAACTAACTACGTAATTATATAATTGTAAAAACAATTCAGCTCCCTTCTCCTTTTTAAATTAAAGTATTACTCCCATATTCAAGATAAACATCGCATTAACCGAATAAACTATTTTCCGCACCTCAGTCCAGTAGATGACCTGTGTGACCTACCCGGTCATATTTATCTGCGCACAGTAGTCTTTACCCTACCTGTGTGCATCTCGCCCCGCGCTACCGAGCGATTGCTATAGAAATCTTCGTGCGGTTTTCCAGATTGCTTAAGCCAGAATGTTCATGCGTATTTGGAGATTTCATCAAACCTTTAATAAGATATCAGAATACTTCACGGTAGATACTCAACTCTCATAGATATTATTATCAAGGGTTTATTCTATGTATATGCATGTCTATATATAATTGCATATTTCCACAGTAATACTATCCATTATTTTATGTTCATTTGTATGTTATACTGAAACCTGTTGTGTTCTAAATATATTCAGTGATGTACTTACTATTACTTATAATAGCTAAGTGAATTTAAAGTTCACAAGGTCCAGATAGTATTATATTATATGATTTAAGATATATATTGTGCTGTAACTATATGCACCAGTTCCCTTACTATTACCACATAGTAGCTTAGCGAACCCAATCAACTTCTTTCCATGCCATTGAATAAATAAGAGTTTATAATTATCTATGCGTGTTTATTGTGTTTATTACAACCTGGTTGAGTACATAATTGTGAATAAGAACATGTTATATGTGTCCCTGTTGAGCATTTATTGAGTCTAAAAGTCCCTAGTTGGATTTGAGTAAAGACAATAACGAAGCTAAGTTGTTTTACAACCTGGCACAATATATATATATATATATACACATGTATACTCAAAACACTAGCTAGTAATAAAACTGTTGGCACTCTGCGGTTGATTGGCTCTCCACTTTACATCAAGGGTTTTGAGCGGCAGAAACGATCACTCTCTCTCTCTCTCTCTCTCTTTTCTGTTTTTGACCCTCCCTGATACTGGCCAAGATAGACAAATACGAGATGCGAGACAGGGACAAGTACAGTGGAGAACGGAAAATTGTTTTTTTGGTGTACAGTCACTCTTAAGAAATTCGTGGGTGTTATTTACATTAAATATGGGCAGTTATACTCATATGGGAGGAAATGATAAATAATCCAACGAAAATATAATGTGTTTTACCTAATACATATATAATTTAGTTAATTTTATATTTTACCATGAGATGCACACGAATGTTGTGATTGACTGAACTGAAAACACTGCATTCATGTATATTTTAATGGACACTTTAGGTGGTTGCTGTTGACGAACACGGCATTAATGACTCAGTTGTAGGTGTTAACTGCTCTGCCAAAAGCTTTTTCCTGAACTTATAATATCGTCTTGCGATACATACACTACGAACAATTGTATATGCACAATTCTACTAATGGAGCCATTAGCAAGTGTTTTTAGGACTCATAACAATGCGTCTATTATATATATACCGGTATATATATATATATATATATATATATATATATATATATATATATATATATTCTCTTTTAAACAGACGAGGTTAAAGGCAATGGCAGTTTCAGCATTAAGGATTTTATTGTTACAGCTTTCAATAGTTCTAACAATTTTCCTCTGGTGTTCAGAGATGAGGTACAACAGGTTAGCAAAATTCATGGTGGATCCAACGTTACACAAGTAAACATCTTGCATCTTCAGGGAAAGGAGAGGTAATGATTAGAAAAGGGACAAGGTATCATATTTATACAAAATTCGAGGATCAAGAATAGGAAGGTGGGCGGAGGTACTGGGTGTGTGGTGGCTGTTCATTGGTGGAAGGTGGAACAGCCAGCACACACCCAGTAGCTCCGCCCACCTTCCTATTCTTGATCCTCGAATTTTGTATAAATATGATACCTTGTCCCTTTTCTAATCATTACCTCTCCTTTCCCTGAAGATGCAAGATGTTTACTTGTGAAACGTTGGATCCACCATGAATTTTGCTAACCTGTTGTACCTCATCTCTGAACCCCAGAGGAAAATTGTTAGAACTATTGAAAGCTGTAACAATAAAATCCTTAATGCTGAAACTGCCATTGCCTTTAACCTCGTCTGTTTAAAAGAGAATCTATTACCTGGCTATACTAACATATATATATATATATATATATATATATATACTGTATATATCCTAGAGTGCCCAATGGAGTGAGGCGAAATTGATGTCCTCTGTGATAATATTATACATTATACTCACCAGAGTGCATGAGCCCTTCACATACAGTAGACTATCAGAGTGAGCGGGACACAAGGCAAGTTAGTGGAGGGTTAAAATTGCAGCAGGTTCATTTAGCTTTGTAGGCTGTGAAGTATAGGGTGGAGCCTTTTTTATTTTGTTGTAGTTACCATTAGACGATTTCATTAGTTTTGGAAGGATCTAGGAGCTTCAGAAGGATAACAGACATTACCTTGACCTCTAAGACTCCCAGCGATATTTCATAAGTCCCATGCATCGTCTAACATTATCCAGAATCAATGTAGAGATATGTCATTATATACTGAAAGGGTAACTAAACACATATCGGTGTACATGTTGTTATGAACGTTTACAGATATATTTACAGGCACAACCATACACTTGCACGCAAACACACAAACTCACGCAAGGAATGTACATGGCAAATTACACATTATGAATACAGTCTAAACAACAAACAGAAAACATACACACACACAAATTAATACACATAAATACACAACATATAATAGACTTATATGCACATAAATTAATAATCACACACGATCTTGCACATTTTAACGTAAGCACACACACACAGACACTCACAAATCCCTCGCACACGAACATTCAACCACTCGTCATCAAGGATTAAGGAACGAACATGACACCAAAAAGTAAAAGACAGGAGAGTGTTTTGTCAGTCACATATGAGAATAGTGCATGGTAGGAATAACATCAAGAGGAGGCATGCTACCCCAGTTTGGAAAGGTTCGTGTACTCACAATGCTTCTCGTGCATTAGAACGTTCATGGTAACTAATCTTTACCTATTCCTACTTAATCAATTATATAGTCCATTCATTATAGGTAGGCGATAAATCGTGAACCTCAACCTTTGTTACTCAAAAAGGTGCTAAAACTGTACGGCTGTAAAGCTGTAAACCTCTACACCTAACCTAACTAATCTAACTGTACGGCTGTAAAGCTGTAAACCTCTACACCTAACCTAACTAATCTAACTGTACGGCTGTAAAGCTGTAAACCTCTACACCTAACCTAACTAATCTAACTGTACGGCTGTAAAGCTGTAAACCTCTACACCTAACCTAACTAATCTTAATATAACCTTTCCTAACCCACACTTAATATAACCAAATCTTCGATTGGTTTATAGTATACACTCATGTACTGCATTCGAGTAAGTGGAGGTGAAAAATCTCCATGATTGGTTTAGATCATCATTGTTAATCATAGAACTCCAGTCGATTTCCTTACGTATTGTTCTAAGTTTACGGAAGTTTGCTCTCTTGAAATGTGGGACATTTTCTTTGCTGGTATTAAGTTCGTTGCTATTGAATCTTAAATGGAAAGTGATCGTACTGGGGTCACTATTAATGAATTCATCACCAACATTCAAATTATCTATTAATCGTTGCAAGTACAAGGTCAAGAACGTTATTACCACGGGTTGGCGATCGGACAAATTGATAGAGCGAGCTCTCTTACAAGTTTGCATACAATTCACGTCTAGAGTGTAAAGAAAGAGTATCGCCCCACTTGTTCACAGGTAAATCAAAGTCGCCAATAATTACGGTATCGTGTGAGTTACTTACATCTGCAATTTGTTCGTAAATTTCTCGGTCAGTTTGCACTAATTGAGCTGAAGGTCTGTATATATACAGTATGCATACATGTATACAGTCTCACTCCCTAAGACTGGAACAAGACCTCACGGGCTTCACTGTTCATTGTAAAGCGGTGAATGTTAAGGCTCTCAGCCTATGCCCGAGAGGAAGTAAGTTGGAATATAGAAAAAAAAAAAAAAAAAAAAAAAAAATGCAAGTTGTATTTCTGTATCTTTATTATCATATCTGCGTAAGCAGAGTGATATCGCCACCCCCTTCCAAAATGGGGAGACAAATTGATTCAGATAGAGATATAGAGTGCCTCCAAAGAGATCTAGATACCTTGCACGTATGGTCAGTAAATTGGCAGATGAAGTTTAACGTTGACAAATGCAAGGTATTAAAGATAAGGAAGATGCATACAAATGTTAAATATAAACTAGCTAATATGGAATTAAAAAACTCAGACTGTGAGAAAGATCTAGGTGTGTTTGTTAGCAATGATTTGAAACCTATAAAACTGTATAAGCGTTCGTAACTAGGCAAACAGGATTCTCGGGTTATTCTCTAGGAGTGTGAGTAACAGAACTGCTGATGTTACCTTAAAACTTTACTTGTCATTAGTGAGACCTGTTACGACTGAGGCTTCTAATCCTTGGATTAACAGAAACAATTACATGCTCAGCACCTCCGTAGCCTCAACTCGTAACACAGCCTATCGCAACAAAACAGAGCTCATTCGCATCTTCCAGGCTCTCTGGGGATCAAAGGTGCAGACAATCCCCCAACTGGTTCCGTTATACAAACAATGCAAGAACTGGAGCCCCTAGTTGTGGTGAAAAGATATCTTGAGCCACAACTATCATCAACACTCAGTACCGAATGGCAATACTGAGGAGGATCCTTTCTAAGCTGCACAAAGAATAGAAAACTCTGATTTAATCTACGTTAATAAAATTACGGTAAATACAAGCTAACAATAAATGCAAAAATAATGAAGCAAGTATCAAGCTTAAACAAATTAATCCCGGATCAAACAAACACCTATTAACCACCACACACCTAAGCTTATCCTAATAATCGTCGAGGCGTCCTAAGCCGACTTCAACTCAAAGTTTTGTTTTATAGTTGTGCCAGTGCTCGTGCTAGTAGAGAAATGATACCAAGGTAGGCTACTCAGCCTACCTGCGGCGCAGTGCAACACAACTATAAAACGCCAAAGTCTATTTTGTCCGGACTACTAGCCTGCCTGGGCCGAAGTAATCCTCCCTGTAACTAAAGACTAATGAAGTCCTCCACCCTCTACTTGGAACCAGGCACCCTAATAGTCTGGACCCGAACTAAAGCAATGCATATGAACAACTAATGATTGTGTGGGATCAACACAAGCCTCTGCAGGAATAACAAAAACATAATAAAGAGTACTAGGTCTAGATATTATGCCAGAGAGTGATAAGATATAGCCTCTTACCCCTCCACCAATACCGAAATATACTGGCCCTACCACACCTTAAGGGGAGATTTCCACCTGGAGGATTTTTTTCTGAGCCTCTTTCTCCCTCATGTTTAGCCCCATTACTTGTGAGATTTAAAGATGCTTGCCCCATTAGTTTGGCAATTTTAAGAACCCTCGCCCCATTTCTGTCAATTTTACGACCATTCGTGCCATTTAGGTGTCGATTTTTTCTGGCGAGCGATAGCCAGCCTGTAATTTAAGAGGAACCGGCCTTCGGCCTGGACATTTTTCTACCGAAAAATTTACACATTTATCTTCAAAGGGGGTCAAGGGGGAGTAATTTTAAGCTTGATGCAAGTCTAGGGAATCAACTAAACCTCCCCTTAACAAGGCCAAGGTTTGTGGCTCTTCTAAGACTAGCTAAAAACAGAAGGAGAGAAACATATATGGAAAACACAATCAAATATGCAGGGACACACAAACCACACTCACACCCTTAGAACCTTTAGGAGGTTATGTTAAAATGCCAATGAATGAATAAATAAATGCCAATAAATAAATAATAGAGAAACAAGAGATAGATGTTGCTCTCTTGAAAGCAAAATGCGGACTGACTAGCGTCCAGTTGGTACAAACTGACGCCGCCAGATTGCTCCACTAACCTCTACGATGAGAGTAAAGCTGTAGATATTATATACCTTGATTTTCAAAAGGCCTTTGACAAAGTTCCCCACAAACGTTTACTGCTAAAACTAAAAAGTGCATGGAATACAAGACGGTGTGTTGAATTGGATAGAAAATTGGCTCAGCGACAGAAAGCAAAGAGTAGTCATAAACGGTAAGGCATCTAAATGGACCAATCTAAGTAGCGGGATACCCCAGGGATCGGTACTAGGGCCAATTATCTTTCTAATTTACATCAACGACATAGATGAGAGTCTCACCTGTACAATCTCAAAATTTGCTGACGATACAAAAATTGCATATAGCGTACTCTCAAAAGACCAAGTTAACGATATGCAACACAATCTGGATAAGTTGTCATATGACGTTGGGCCCACATTTGGCAAATGAGTTTCAATGCGGATAAATGTAAAGTACTACATATCGGAAACCAAAATGAGAAAGCAAACTATTCGATGAATGACACTCAGCTTAAGAATGTAAACAGAGAAACCGATCTGGGAGTAACAATATCGAGTAACCTAAAACCGAGTCAACAATGTTCAGAAGTTGTTAAGAAGGCAAACAAAAGAATTGGCTTTATAGGCAGGTCATTTGATCATAAATCCAAAGACATTATCCTAACCCTGTACAATTCCTTAGTCCGCCCTCTTCAGGAATACTGCATTCAATCCTGGTGCCCTTATTACCAAAAAGATACAGACAAGCTAGAACGAGTTCAACGTAGAGTTACAAAAATGATACCTAGCCTAAAGAACAAACCATACGAGGATTGTCTGAGATCATTAAATCTATTTCCTTTAACCCAGCGCAGATTAAGAGGCGACTTAATTTAAGTGTTCAAAATCATCAAAGGCATGGACAATATGAACTGTAGTAAGTACTTCACTATCGACCAATCTAATTACACGCGGGGAAACGGTGGCAAAATGATTAGTTAATCTTTTAACTCACACGTATCTAAGAATTTCTTCTTCAATCGAGTTGTCAACTTGTGGAATGGGCTTCCCCGAGACATTATAGACTGATGCACCGTTGATTCATTTAAACTTTGCCTAGACAAATATCTCGCATCAAACCTGTGACTAACTGCATTTATAAATTAATAACTTTATTTTATCCCTCCCTCAGTTACTAATCCATCTGTCCCCTACTAACTTTCTAATCCTGCCACGGACATTAGTTCCAGGGCAGTAGTTCCCTTTCCAATGTTCCCTTACTGACTCTAAACCACTGTTTGGACACTTGATCCTCAGTGTTTTGGAGGACAAGCAGCCTAGAAGGGTCACTAGACCTGTTGTTGCTTGATTTCTTTTGTACTCCTATGTACACTTGAACCAGCTTGATGGTTCCTTTCTACAATGTAATCCTTACTTAAATAATGCACTATGACAAATAGGACCACATAATATTATGATGAAACAACTAGATACAAAATGCTTATACAACGCATTATATAATATGCGTAATATATCAATATCATATAATTATAGGTTTGATTCACGGAGGGAAGTAGTGATAACCAAATATTTAGTAGGGCCCCGTAATCATTGACGATATTGCCTATTTATAAAATAGTCTCCCTTCAACACCCCCGGCAGGAGTTTTGAATCTCCCCCGTGGAAGGGTCAGAGAGTACTCCTTCATAAGTGCACGCTTAATTCTCTTATGGAATCGTCTTATGATTGGGTACCCTACAGAAAAAACTTCGTAGAAAATAAAAAAGAAAAATTTAACTTAATATATGTTATATTATGGCTTTCCATGTGTGGATTTCCTGTGCATGGCTTTTATACGCAGGCCCCCTAGCGGCCATAACTTCCTTCAATGATATACCAAGATACAACTATAGAAATCAACGAATGGGAAGGGGATGGATGGGAGGGCCATACATCGTCAATGATTACAGGGCCCTACTAAATATTAGGTTTTCACTACCTCCCTCCGGGAATCAAACTTATAATTTAACCCACTGAGCCTCAGCTAGTTATTAATAAATCTACCAATAGGGACCAGCCAGTTTTGAAAAGAAAAAAAATCCGGAAACAATAGCGAATGGGTTACAAATGAAGGAAAAACCATAAAAAAACAATCAAAAAGGTCAAAAATTGGTCCTACGGATTTTACATGAGTAAAAAATTGAAGGCAATAACACCCAAAATTCCGCTTTTTGTGCGCTCACGCGCACGCAGTTGAACTTTGAGAGTTTTCAACCATTTTTCTGGTTGCGTGGGATACTTACACAGCTCCCATACAAATCTGAGCTCTCTAGGTGCCATTGGACCGAAGTAATTGGGACCGGAGTAACACTGACGCAACTGTTGCGTCGCTGGGGTTTAACGTTACATACATTGCTGACGCAAACGCTGCGTCGCTGGGGCTCAGTGGGTTAATAGTGGCCCCTTCATCATTGACGATATTGCCTGAGTACCAAGAGTGGAGGGGGACATTCGTGACAATACCCTAACCTCAGGACAAAAATAAGCTGTATAATTTTTTAAGTTTTTTTTATTGTATACAGACAAAAAATAATATAAAAATATGAAAGATTGCAAGCAGTGCGTGACTTCAAACAAAGCCTGCTTGCTCATGACCAGATCTTGTACTTTAAGATCTATACATGATACTCTGGGAACACCTTTGTGTTCCTAACTAGAACTATAAACTCTGTTGAATGTTGTTCTAATCTTTAACAATATTTGTACAGTTTATATATGTTTGTACATGCTGGTAATCCTATATAGTTGCAACTATGATAGATTTCTTAAAAAGTAAAATAAAAGTTTTGAACTGTATAACCAGTTCGATCACAGCTCGTGATTTATCACATCTCCGGCCGAAGGGGTCCTAGTGGGGCCTTGGACTATTCACCCTCCCCCTCCCCATTTTTCTCGCCTTAACCTTAAACAATCAATAGCACAGAGCCTACTAGACCTTCTGTCGTAAAGCTACACAGGTACGCTTCGGCTTGTCCAGAGCGACCGACAGGTATTGTGTTAGAAAAGTATGGTTGGATGCCCACAATTGAGTGTTGGCAATGTCTTCTATCGAGAAATTGTGTATAAATCTAAGAGAGACGGCCCACATCCTGATGTCGTGGGCCCTGCCCACCATGCCGGGATTACTTTCTTTAATAACATCTACTAACAGAGAAGCTAATTTTCTTCTAGTAACACGATTACCTGCCTGGTTCACCCGCAGAAAACCTGGTTGTCGAGGGTGAGCTGCCCTCATAAACTTAGCTAAGGCCTCCACTGGGCATAAAATATGATGTGTGTGTCCGCATTTTAACGCCGGAACAGAAAACTCTGAGAAAACATGATCAGAGTGCTCATTCTTTGCAATAAATGTAGGAGACGGCGCGATTTGGACATTGAAGTGCAGTCAACCAAACCTAAGGCAATTAGGTTCGTTGCTCATCGCCGCCAGCTCAGGGACCCGATTTCCTGTAGCTAGAGCCATAAGGAACACAGCCTTCTTTAAAAGTGAATCAAAATCCGGCGCATTATTATATTTGCGCGATTGAAGCAAAGATAAGGCATTATCTAGCGACCAGGTGGGCATGAGCTGACGTGGTGGTGGGCGTAGCTTGAAACACGCCCTCATAAACCCTTTCTCCTCCGCCTGCGGTATCGAGAGACCAGTGAGATCAAAGAAAGGAGTTCTGATGGCAGATAAGTGATTTTTCAAAGTAACAACGGAAAAGTGCTTCTGCTCAAATAAATAATCTAGGTAGTTGAAGATCAGGGCCCCTGAGGCATAGGTTTGCCCTGACTTTACAATCCAAGTTGTAAACGTTTTCCAATGCGATTGATATTGTCTCCTGGCAGATATAGTATATTGATTCATAAATTTACTAGTGACACTTTCCCCATACTGAGCTAGCCATTTTGCATTGTAATTGTCCAGAAGGCAAAATTGAGCGAGGTCTGAAGGTTGCCAATTTTCTCCAAGTGGAATGCGGAGACCGGGAGCGACAACGGGTTCCTGCACCATTCTCGCAACTGGTGGTACCACACCTGAGCCGGCCATAATGGTGCGATCATTGAGACTAAGCCCCGGTAACCTCGTAGTTTGTAAACTACCCTTCACATTAGAGCAGAATCTGGTGGAGGAAATAGATAAATTGAATTCCATTTGCTCCAGTCCTCCAGTAACGCATCTGGTCCCCCCGCCGGAGTTAGCCCCTGGCGGGTAAGGAAGAGAGGGAGCTTGTGATTCTCCTCGGATGCGAATAGGTCCACTTGTGGGCGGTAAGGCTTGGCAATCATCTTGTCGAAGACGGTTTGTTTGAGAGCCCATTCTACTAGAGTGCTCTGTCTCCGGGACAGAGCATCTGCCCAGACGTTCAACACGCCTGGGAGATATGATGCATGCAGATGAATGCTCAGCGATTCGGCTAGAGCAAAAATCTGTTCTGACACTACTAGCAACGCTCGAGACCTCACTGAACCTTGTTTCTGAATGCAATGGACTGTAATTAAGTTGTCCATCCGAAACGCGATCGACTGTCCTTGCAATGACGAGCCGTGAGCTTGGAGAAAAACTAGAGGAACTAGAAGCTCTTGCTTGTTGATGTGAAATAATTCGTTCGGGGCCCAAGTGCCTTGCCCTTTATGGCCTAGATTGGACTGATACCCCTAACCTAGTGTTCCTGAAGCGTCTGTGTCTACCTATACCGAAGGAGAAGGAGAAACCCATGTTGTTACAGAGTGCAGTGTTTCGGTCTTCACCCAGACCGACAGTAAATCGTGAATTAATGGAGGAATTGGCCATAATTTCCTCTCCGGCGAGAGGGGAAAAACTTTGTTGCCTTCCAAAATTAATCTCTTTACTTTCAACCGGCCCAACTTCACAGTTAATTGAGTTGAGTGAGCCGACCAGGGACTCCCACGTCTTCCTTGTCGTATTCAAACTGTGGAGAAAACGAAACAGTTTCCTGCGAAATCTGTTGCAATTGTCCACACTCTGAGTAAGAGTTAGATTGGCGGTATCCCAGACCAGCCCTATCCACTGAATTTTCCTTGTGGGCACAAGGAGAGACTTTGCCAAGTTACCTTGAACCCTAGGGTTTGTACATGATTGATTACTTGGTCGACATGATTGTGACATAACTCTTCTGACTCCGCCACCACTAGCCAGTCATCTAGATACCACAACACCATTATGCCCTGGGCCAACAATGGCAGAAGGGCGTGCCGGAATAATTTTGTGAACTTTCTCGATGTCAGGTTTAATCCGAAAGGCAGCTTCTGAAAGATCTTGCCTGATCCTCAAGGCGAGGAATTTTTGAAACCTTTTGTTGATAGGGACATACCAATAGGCATATTTGAGGTCTAATGAGCACATCCAACCATGCGGCGGAAGTGTAAGCCTGATTTGGTGTACTGTAAGCATCCTGAAGCGTAAATTTATGATGTAAGTGTTCAGACGCGAGAGATCCACTACTGGTCGCATCTGCACACTGTCCCTCTTTGGCACTAAGAAAAGTTTGGAGGTGAATACTGGGCAAGTTGGTTCTACCGGGACAATGACCTTCTTTGAGATCATTTCCTGGACCAGGGCCTCCACCTCCTGTGAAACATTGTTGTGTTGTAGAGCCTGACGCAGTCGAGGTAGCCTGATCCACCGCCAGGTGATTCCTTTGCTTACTATATTTCTGGGCCAAGTTCGCTTGGACCAGGCTCTGCAGCATACCTGGAACGACCCGGTGTGCAAGCTGGGTCTGTCCGGTAGAGCAACTCTGAAATCTGACACGCCTAAGCACGGCACTGGGAGACGGAGAGTCTGGTTGGCTAGTTTTTTTGGAGGGGGTGGTGGGTTGGTATCAGACGGTTGCCTAGTCTTCGCTGACGTCTGTCCCTGATTTGGTTTGGGATGTGACATACCTCTATAACCTGAGTATTTACCTTGTTTGGATTTGTGCTGAATACCTCCTTGCAGTGGAGGAGGCCTGAGATCCCGAAAGGACTGTTTAGCCTGCGGGGGTTGTGACTTGCCGCCGCTTTTGGTCTTACTGTAAGGTTTCTTAAACGGTTCTCTCTTAGCTTGGGAGGTAATCTGCTTCCACCCATCTACCATTTTGAAAACTACTCTCCACATCTCTGAATTGAGGAGGGAGGCCATCAAGACTGGGGAATGAGTTACCCAGCGACCAATATCTTCCGGTAACTTCTTTACTAAATACACCCTTAGATACTGGCGGGCCCTAACCGCCTCCATGAATGCTATTCGAATGTCACCCAGGGATTGTATGGAATTCTGTATTAAAATCCTACATGAGAGTTCTGTGGCTTTTTTAACATTTTGGTCCGCAATGGCCGAAATAGTTCTAGCGAGGGAGACAGTAACCTGGCGACAGACAAGGTATTGGGAATACAATCTGAAAGCTTTGTTCCTTAACTTAAAGTCTCTGTCCAGATAGGCTGGGGGCGGGGTACAAAAAGGGGTCATCTAATTGGTGAAGTGCCAGTTTGGGTGCCGCCAAGAAAGCGATCAAGGCCGGCGACACCCCCTCTGCCTTATTTACAGGTAAAACCTGTGCCTCTGATTCCCAGTCTATCCAAGAGCCTAGACCTACCCGCCCCATCTGCAGAACTGGTGTGTGTGACTGATCTAGTACCGGAACTGTAGCCAGTTCCGGCATGAGTGCATTCAAAGCTTTGATGTCATTAACGCCATCAGCTTTGGACCAGTCTGCAAAGAGTCGTGCAGATGAGGCCAGCGGTACTGCCGGGTCAGCTGAAAACACCAAGAAAGCAGCATTTTATGTACTAGGTATGGCCTTAATAGAAACGTCCAGTAATCTCCCTACCTCATCCTTACCTCTGAGTTTTCTACTCTTGTTGATTTCAATAGTCCACTCACTAGGAACCGGTAGATCCCCTGAAATAGTAGGTTGTGCTAGGTGTGGTCTCAATGGTTGTACCTGAATCAAAGAACAATCTGGCCCGTAGAGGAGAGGCATAGAGCCTTCTGCCTGAAGGTCTCGCGTTCAATCCCCGCTCAGATTGAAAAGTTTTTCTGGGATACAGCTGGCGGTTACCATCTCTCCATGAGCAAGGGGGATGGGTAATGGTATCTGGTAGGCTGAAGAAAGCCAAGCGCTTGTGAATCCTCGAAGGAGGAGATACGGGCGCTATATAAGTAACCAGAAGATTATTATTATTATTATTATATATATATATATATATATATATTATATGTGTATGCACCCTACAATATTAAGGACACAATATTATCTATTAACCCCTTTAGTTAAGCACATTTTTAACTACACCTTTCTAATCCCTAGACTAAACTGATCACACTGATATGTTTATTTAGATTGTTTATACCTACATTTTGTAAACATTAAGTGTAAACGATCTCTCCCTCTTAGACATCACAGAATGCGAGGTTACCTCTACAAAACCCAGTTCATATCCAGTTTCACCAAGATACACTCAGATTCATGACCCACCAAGATTTGCTGTCTTAAACACTACCCACTAGCTCATAGGTGAGAGCTAGGCTACTCACTCACTTCAGCGACAAACCTAATCATGGGAAGGCTCTATGAATCTTTACAGTCAATTCCCCTTGTCTTACCCTTCTCATTTAACCCGTAGCGTCTGATATCACACGATTGAGTGTATTGGTGGTATGGTCAAAATTCAGATTATCACGCGATTGCGTGATATGACTTTCAGAAATTCGGGAAAAATAAATGTATCTCTCAATTTGCGTGATATTTTGGGTGGTAAACTACGTAAGTTGCATCTCTATGTGGAACTAGGTAGCAACCCTGTACCCTGCACCCTATACCAGCTCACAACTATTTTCCTCCCAATTTAAGCCCGGCCTCCAGCGTGTGTGGCAGGCACTACAGACCTTTAAACATCGCCTACACACTGCCAACCCGGCCTAATTATTACCCAGTGAAAGTGAATATGGAAATATTTGCAATTTATAAATAATATTTCTTATGTTGTGTGTGTGTGAGTAAGAGGAAACACCGGTCACGATACTCGAGGGTGTTGCATCACGGGAAAAGTGTGCTGATTTAGGACCTGGAATACCCTATTTTTACAAGAAATCGTAAGTGTAGTGTGGTATATAATTATTATATATGTACATTTATATTTTTGTATATGTATTTATTATTTTATATATATATATTTATATTTTAATATAAATTACATATAATATATTATGTAATATTTTTTGTATATATATTTTTGTTTTCCAATATTATTTTTATTTATCTATTTATCTATTGCCTGATGCCGTGATCCACGCATGGGTGTTTTTGTTTTATTTGTATGTTTAACTTTTATTTTTTATTTATTTATTCAATTTATTTATGTATTTATTTATTTATTTATGTTTTTGTTTAAGTATATATTTACTTGTAATAATTTTGTTTCATTTGTGTTTTGATTTGATTTGATTTGAATTGTTTTTTATTTTGTTTGTATTTTTTTTTTTTTTTTTTTTTTATTTATTTTTTTTTTTATTACTATGCTTTTGTTTATTGATTTATGTTGTTTTATATTTTTGGTTTTTTATTTGGCTTATTTATGTGTTTCTGTTTATTTATTTATTTATTTATTTTTCTATTTAGTTTATGTTTTATTACTAATTTTTATTTTTATTTATTTATTTATTGTATATATATATATATATATATATATATATATATATATATATATTTATGTTTTATTTATTCTCCTACTCAACGAGAAGGAGACAGACTAAGGGGCGAGGGAACGCAAAAACGGTCCCGAACCCTAAGAATTTGAACTTTAAAGAATTCTGTGTGAGCTCCATCTCGAGTCGGCCACCCCCAGCAATGGGGTATATGCCTGAGTATATACATACAGTACATACATACAGTACATACATTAATTATCATTATCATTATTATTTTTATTATTATTATTATTATTATTATTATTATTATATTTATACTGTATGCAGTATATATATACAGTATATATATACTGTATATATATATATATATATATATATATATATATATATATATATATATATATATATATATATATATACATTGATTTATTCATTCATTCACCTTCTTCATTCACCCACCTTCACTTTTGTTTTGACTTAGATTTTTTATTGTGTGTTTTGTTTTTATTTTAATTACATTTTGTTTTATATATTTATATATTTATTTACTTATTTTATTTATATATCATTATTGTTGTACTTAAACTTAAATTCACTGCTCTACTATGGTGGGAATATTTCGACAATTGTTCAGAAGTTTGTGTCTTTATTTAACATACTCTCATGGTAGCCTTAATCCCCTTAGCAATTGATTGTCTTTTCCGGTCAAATTGAGTTGAAGCTATTAGTTGAATACCTACGACGGCCCTCGATAGTTTGCACCTCGAATTGTTACAATCCTATTACAACCTATTTGGACAATCGCTATTCAGAGTCTTAACTCACTTCGACTTCGAGCCAAAGGCACATCACTATGTTCACAATGGTTGTAAAACTATATTAATACTATCCCTCAATATGTTCTTTAATCACCTTAACAATATTAGGACCGAGGATTTTACCCATATGATCTCAACTCACCATGACAATATCAGAAACATTTTTTTTTTACATGGGATCAAATCACCTTCATCATATTAGACACAAATAATAAATCCTTAGTCATTTACATCACCATGACCGTACTAATACAAAATTATTTGTTCCAGGTTCTTAAATCCCCTTTGCAATATCATACACAATTACTATATGCACAGGTATTTATATCACCTTTACAATATCAGAACACAATTACTAAATCAACAGGTATGTACGTCACCTTTACAATATTAGAACGCTATGTCCTTCAGGTCAATTTACCAAGATTACAAACTAGTATTCAATCAATAACTTCCTTATAACTAGTTGGCTAGATATTTACGCGCAATCGAAAGCATGCTGTCGACGAGTAGAATATCTAATTAATACTGGTTGTTCCCTTATAACAAAAAGAGTATTTCATGGGTATGGGCTGAAGCCCTTCTCTAACTATTCCTTTAGCTAGGTCTAACCTACTCTTCAAATGATAAACCCTGAAAGCTACTTAGGTAAACCCTGTTATTTCAGTTACATGGGCGTTATCAATTATTACCCTCTAAAACATTATCCGGAAAAACTCCCACTTAACACCTTACGAGCTGGCTAGGCGGTATATTTGACCGTGCCGCACAGCGGGTTTTTTTTTTTACCATAAATGGGGTTGTTTCCGTGCTCTTTTTCATGCATAAACAAGACCCAGAGCGTAATACAAGTATGTATCCCTGAACAGGCGTAAATTGAGCTTTCCAATGACACCCGAACCATCCTTCTACTATCGCTGGTTGTCTTGCAACGATCATGCAACCGAAGGGCAAAATCGCTAAAATACGGTAATTTCTTTATATAATTACGTATGTAGCGAGGGAGTGAGGGTGGATGTAAGTGGAGTAAATCTCAGTAGGTCCACGGCGGCCGTGGCGAGCGGTCATGAGGTATCCCATGCTCATCCAGTCACTCGTCTCTCTCTCAGAGCCAATATTGCGCCAAAATTGCACTCGGACTTAAGGCGGGCCCTTCCACATAGTCCAAATTTTTCGATTCGGACTTAAGTCGGGCCCCGATCTTTAAGGGTTAATACTGAATATATATCTGTACTTAACATCCTATAAGACCCTGTACTATTGCTAGCTATTTGGTCGAGTGCCTTTACTAACAATAACAGCTATATCTCATATCACTTCATCTCTTTATTTCATCATTTGTCTAATCAGTTTCTCTTTGGTTGTTCTATAAGAACACATAGATTTTATAGTTGGAACAGATTGGTTAATTTTAGCATTTATTATTTTGGTAATCCTGTTCGTGCCCTTAAGGTCCTTTAAAAATATTCTGCATTCTCTCTTGTGTTGCTTCACCACTTCATATCAGGCCAGTATACCATCTCCATCTGTTCAGTACCATTTGTTGTTTCTATAATCCAACTACTCCCTCTCAGGCATAGGCTGACAGCCTGCACATCCAACCACTCAACACGGTTAAACCCATTGACCATCTTTAATCGCTTGGCTTATTATGTGAAGACTAGCGATGTGCCAGCAAGCATCAGGATACTGAAGGTGTATCTGAGCCATAGGTGGGTCATGTACCAGGTCCCGGCTCGTCTGGCGTTCCGTAGTGCAAGGTTGCTGGAGGACAAGAACAGGCTTAGGTATTTCCCCATAGGTGCCAAGGTGAGGCCAAGGGTTGTATTTGCTATGGACGGCCAAGTGTGGTCCAGGCAGGTACTTGTGGCTGAGTGACTCCTCTGGCTCCGCCCACTTCCCTCACAGCCCGGAGCCCTGTGATTGGCCGAGCCGCGCGCCCGGGAGGAGCTTCCCCAGCCCGCTCACTTTGAAGTTCCAATTTCCCCTCCTACTTTATTCCATTGTAATAGAACATCTGCGACCAGGATAGAATATATGTGTGCGAACTGGGAGTAAGTTATGCGGCGAGCGTTTGAAGGGAGATACAGCTGGCTCTGGTTGTTGCGTCACAGGGGGCTGTTGATTGATCGAGAGCGAGGGAGTGGCAGGATCTTCCCTGTGACAAGATTTAAAGCTTAAACCTTGCCTCGCCACCTGAGCTAATCCCGTCCCCTGATTGGCGGACATAATTACTCCTTTAATTATTTATTTATATAATTTGTTTGTATTTTTTATTTTATTTAGGCTCCGAAAATGCTCTTTGGCCAAATTCGCAACCCAGAGACCATGCAGGTTGTCCGTCATAGCTTATTGTAACTTAATCTGTCTCAATGGGTTAACTCTAAAAAACTCCCCTACGCCCCGTCAATCTTTTTCTCCATAACCAAGTTTATAGAATTAATTGTGGTCAAACCACATAACCACTTTTAGTCTAAATATCCAGCCTGAGTTCATAACCCTACTAACTCATCCGCATCCATAACCAGTTTTCAAGATGGAGAGCCCATACTTAGTATGCATACAAAGGGGGTGCCAGCATATTGTTATCACGTGTAAGAAGTACATAGCACATAGTATGCAATCAAGAGAAAATCTTGGGAATATGCTGTGGCAGGATACACTATACTAAAAATGGTCTAACGTTACTAAAACATGATGCCTCCTTAGGATAAAGGAAAACAAAACTTCTACAACAATGGTGTTCCACCTCGCTACCTGCTCTGTCATTTGTCCGCAGATCACAACCTCCAACAATATAACTAAAGATACAATTAACTAACATTTTATTATCCCCATTCTTTTTCTGTCTTCATCAAAAGTCGCTTACTTGCTCTTCTCAAAAAGTTCATTCTAGAGTATACCGCTTCTCTCTCTCTCTCTCTCTCTCTCTCTCTCTCTCTCTCTCTCTCTCTCTCTCTCTCTCTCTCTC
Source organism: Paralithodes platypus (assembly GCA_032716605.1). Classification (NCBI taxonomy): domain Eukaryota; kingdom Metazoa; phylum Arthropoda; class Malacostraca; order Decapoda; family Lithodidae; genus Paralithodes; species Paralithodes platypus. Next base: position 12,274,773 of record CM064508.1, read on the forward strand.
TCTCTCTCTCTCTCTCTCTCTCTCTTCAACTTGACTTACGATCTATCTCACAACTTTACAAGTCTCCCGGTGACCCTGCTGGATTATGAAACGTTGGGGAGAAGTGTGAGGGTGAACATGGTGATATATATGTATATAATTATATACAGGTATATATATATATATATATATATATATACAGGGTGTTTTAAAACAACACTGCCAGAGTATGACGACCACATTGATAAAAATAATTATATAATACACATATTTCTATTCTATTTTTACCAAAAATATATTGTAACGGAGATAAATGGTTATTTAGATATGTAGCAAAACAGGGTTCTGAGCTCAGCACAAAACATATGATACATAATATGAATGATCACCAAGTAAAAAAGGTAAAGAGGAGATATCTAATGACCTAATCACATATGAATAATTACAATATCAAGGCAACATAAAATTGGTAATGATATTTTGCAATTAGAAGAAAACTGCTAAGTATTATAATCCAAGTAGCGTAAAAAGATATGCACCATTTGTAACGATGACCAAGAGGTAAAATAATGAATCTCAAGTCTGGGCCAGGTATCCGAACACTGCTATAGGTAATTTAATCGTTCGAGAAACTGTTTGAATGGGAAAACAATTTTCTTGCGCAATATACTGTTTCAATACAAATACCTCATTACGTTACTGTTATCACAGAGTACTAACGAAATATGTCTATCAGTTTTATGGTTGAAGTTTGACGATTTTACGTAGCTGTAGACATACAAGTATACGGTGTTCACTAATGAATATTTAAAATCATCTAATGGTACCCAAAACAAACAATTTACGTCACTTGGACTTAACACCTTACGAGCGGCCTAGGCGGTTTATTTATATGTACCGCCCAGCGGGGTGTTTTTACCCAAAATAGGGCTGTTTACGTGATCATTTTCATGCCTAAATAAGACCCAGAGCGTAAAACAAGTATCTATCCCTAAAAGGGCATAAACAGAGCTTTCCAATGACACCATAACGATCCTTTTATGATGGCTAGTTTTCTTGCAACAACCGTGCAACGCGAGTGCAAAAAGCATGTAATTCGGCACTTTCCCCATACAATTCCGTATATAGCGAGTGAGAGAGGGAGGGAGGAGGTGGGATTCGTGTCAGTAGGTTTGCCGCGGTGGTCTGGAGCAGTCATACGCTCGCTACTCTCCTGCCACCACTTGTCTCTCTCTCTCAGCAACATTACGTGCTGAAATTGCCACACGACCTATGTCGAGCGCCGCCAGATAGTCCAGATTTATTATACTCGACTTATGTTGCTCGCCGCTAATTAAGGGTTAACGAGTATAAAATAACAAAGGCAGAGACACACCTAAATAACGACAATCCATATTTATGTGATATTATAAGGTAAATAAAATCACTATGACAGAAGAAGATAGCACCATGGCCGAGCAGATGATTAAACACATGAGAAAATTTGTTATGACTCCAAAGCTTCGAAGAAAAACTCGAACTGGGATAGGAGGCAAAAGGTAGGCTATTTGGGGGGGGAGGGGGGACACTAGCCCGTGTTCGGATTATAGCTCATACCTGGGTGTCACTAATTATTTTACTCTATGAGGTTTAAATCATTAATGGTATATTATTTTGCATTTTGTCCTTAGATAATCTTCTTCGTTATTGTATTTACTAATTAGCAGGTGAGGTCTGGCAGTGTTGTTTTAAAACACCCTGTATATATATATATATATATTATATAATCTTGAACTCAAGTAAAACACACAGATGCGCGTGTGTATGCTCACACATAAATAGTACAAGCGAGATAGCAGAGAGTAAATCATATTTTATTAACAGTGAGATACGTGACTAACATACCAGTATTGTGTACCGTTTGTTTCTTGTCTTTCAACTTCAGAACCAGGTATATATGTGCGGTTTTTGTATAAAGTCTTGTGTACACATATTTTTAGCTTATCAAATTTGTTTAATTTTGTATCTGTGTTTATCAAGAGTATTTAACCAAAAGCTAAGTTAAATTTTTCTCTACATTTCGTTTTCCTTTCATGTCTTTGCTTAGTTTTTTCTTCCCTTAAGCATGTTTCTCCTATCTAACCTCAGTGTTTCTCCTTTGTTTTACTTTTCTTTTGAATATATATCTTTCTCCATATTTCCAGATGTGTTCTCAATTCCTTTCAACTTATTGGTTCTTCTCCTTGAATATATTTCTCTATCTTTTATACTTCCTTTCTCTTTTCCCTCCTCGCCCGAGAGAAAAATAACAGGGTCACACTGGCAAAGCCTTTCTGCGAATACATTCCTCGCCTCTTTGCTCATGCTACTGTCAATATGTTTCTAACTTACTACTGGTATGCACTTCATATACATCTGCATACATAAGGACGAGAACCCCCCTCTCCTCTCTCTCTCTCTCTCTCTCTCTCTCTCTCTCTCTCTCTCTCTCTCTCTCTCTCTCTCTCTCTCTCCTCTCTCTTTCTCTCACTTTCACTTTCCCTCTTTTTTTACAACACCATCCTCTGTTTTCTACATCACAATAGTCCTTGGCAAATATAAGTAGTACCAAAACTCATTCGTCCCTTCTTTAAAATCATAATACAAATAATGGTGTCGCAAGATTCCCGTCTATGTTGGAATAATGTATATCACCTTGGTCAAGGTGAGAGCGTCAGGGATGGAAGTATTAACCCACTGAGCACCAGCTAATTAATAATAAAGCTGTAGGACCAGCAGATTTTTTTTTTTTCCTAAAACAGCTTAAATATGTGAGAAATAAACAAATAAATACCCAAAAAAAAAACACTCACCTCGGTCATTTGGGGGTCCTATGGGGAGGGCCTCAACCATCAGCTGGTGCTGGGAGCTCTTCAAACCTCCCGCGCCGGCACCCCACAGCTGAACAAGGCAGCATGGCAGATGTACGATACGTTCAGTTTTCAAGTGACGGTTATTTACACCACCCGAGCATCATGTGTGCCTTCATAGTTCATTTATTAGCAAACATGTATCACATAATGTCATTGTAAGTGAAGTTACAGTGTGATAAGTGCATAGATTCAAGTTATATAAGTGCCGACAAATGGCAAGCCCCGCGCACGTCCTGGTTACCATGGCGACCGGCGACCATCTTGGCCCCAGACACACGCATGTACACACGGCTGTCACCCCACTCACCCTTACCTTTCCCTTTTATTCTATGCCTCTCTCAGCTCGATCTCTCACGCACTGTTTCTTGATTTTATACTTTATTGTATGTTTTATAGTTAGAATATGAGTTTTACATATTGTTTTAGGCACTTTTGACTTAGAAATATGACTTTTGACATTGTATTTTTAGTGGGGAGAGTGTGGGAGGTTGGGAGAGTGTGGGAGGTGGTGGTGAAGGCAGGCGTGGGCAAAGACCTTTTACATAGCAACATGACACACTCATCCTCAGCTCGTCTCTTCTGACCCCTACGATGGCCTGGCGTAATTTTGAGGAATGCCATGGAGTCTGGGTCATCCTCCTCCTCCTCTTCTCCACTTGGTGGGGAGTCAACTATGTCATGGGGAGCAGTAGGGGAGCGATACATACTCTATTCCCTTTGTTCCAACATCGCGAGACGACGAGGTCAGTCCGACACTCGTGAAGTAAACAAGACAACTGTCTTCCTCCCTCCTCCCGCGCGTACCTCTCCCCACTTCTTACCGTGGCTGGACTTTGGTGTTGCCAAGTATTGTCACTATTGGGCAATATCAAAAGATATATCCCATACAAATTTGAACCCTCTAGCTACCATGGGACAAGAGTAAATAAGCTTGAAAGTGGCGGTGAGATAAGTGGGTTAACTGGTTTTCCCCATCCGGCCGTCCCCGCCTGCGCGGCTGGACTTGGAGGTTGCCGAGAACCGCCATTGTTCGGCAACATCATAAGGTATATTCTATACTATCCTCAAGCCACTAACTACCATAGTAGAAGAGTAAATAAGGTCGACAGTGCTGACGCACCCTATGCAGTGTTACATACTTTGCCGACGCATCACGTGCGTCCCTGGGGTCCTGTGGGTTAATGATGTTTAGGGAATCGTTACAATAGAATAGGGTGAGGTGTTGGTGGTGAACATCGGAGAGGGGTACACAGGGAGAAGGGGGAATGGGGAGGTGAAATGGATTGGGGAGGTGAGAGGGAGTGGAGATAAGACTAAGGTGTGACTTATAAGAGAGGGCTCTTAGTGTTTCAGTTAAGTACTGTAACTATTTCAACTTCTTCCAGCAAGGACCAAGGAACATTGCAGTCATACAAAGACACTGGACTTAAATGCAGATAGGATATGTTGAATTAGGTAAAGTCGTTAGTTTAGGGCAAAGTAGAGAATCATATGCAATATTTCAAGGAAAGGGAAAATGTTTGGGGTTAAGATGAGTGTTGAACTAAGAGCAAAAAAAAGACAACATGTGAAAGGTGAATAGGTGCAGGAAAGGTGAAGGATAAAGTGTGATATTCTGATAAGAGGGAGAGCATACTGAGGCCGGAGAGGGACCAAGAGAAGAGGTCACCTGCCAAATATGTTACACCAGTCTGACACCTGGTGGGGAAGTCAGGTCGGGGAACACGGCTGATAAGAAATAGCAGAAAGAAATATGCAATAGGAAAGAGTATGACAGACAGACAGACAGCAGTAATGAAAAGAGTGCACAGTAAAAGGAAAGAGAGAGAACATGCTTGTTTTTTAAAACGATGAGCTTAGACAAATGTTAGCAACAATCTTATTATTAAAGCTCAGAAAACACTGCAAGCTAGTAATATCAAGTTCTCCTCCGTGCGACCTTATGATATTACCCTTATTTTTACTCCTATTTTACTGGACTATATTTCCGGCCAGTCGAAAAAGGAAATCCAAATAACCTTTTTTGGGTTCTGTTATTATGTGTCCCATGGTCCTCCTCCCCGGACCACGAACGTCGCAGTGACAGCCAAATTTACATTATGTTCATGAATTTAATGACATGACGGGAGGACAAGATGACACCATGATTTACCTCTGCTGATCCTAATTTGGTGCAGAAAACCCTCCTGGACCACAGTGGCATATCCGCACGTGTGTGTGTGTGTGTATTTGCATTTGTTATTTATTTATTTATTTCATTTACTTTTTGTATTATATATTTTGTTTATATGCTCTCTTCCACCCCAGTGTTATATGGTTAGGTAACGCTTCAGAAAATACCATTCACATTTATATTTATGTTGTTTACACACACACACACACACACACACACACACACACACACACACACACACACACACATCATGTATTGGCTTTGGTAAATATAGAAAGACGATGATAAAGCTAAAAAGTAAAGGAAGATACCAAGTGACCATAAACGAAGGTTCATGGATCATAGTGTACACCAAAGAAAGGAAGTGCGTCATTAAGGGTCGGACATAATATTACATACAATAGTATGTAAAGCTACAAGGTCCAAAGGTAAAACATAACATTAAAGTTAGAGCTTTGCAGAAAATACAAAACTACACATGCACAAAAATAACACAAACTCAAATTATATAACAATAAACACAGTGCATTAAACATGAACAAAGGACTATTTTCGAAGGGCTTTGTAAAATATGACGATAGAGAAAAGAAGGCGTAAGGTTTGGAGATAAAATATGATGTCCAATAGAATGTTGCTAACGACATATTAAAAAAGGGAAGTCAAAACAAAAATATAATACAATTACGAAAAAGCAGAGCAAATAAAATTACCCCATGTTTGTATTCTAGATAGCTCCAAACGAGTGTAGTCTAGTCAAGGAAGAACGTATTAATATTACAAACATGGAATGAGAGAATAATAATCTTGAGTATCATCACAATTTAAATACCCAATATCTTAGAAAACCTGTGCAAATTTAAGAAGTCCTCTTTAGCCTACTAGCAATCTCTCTGGGGAGATTGTAGACACCAATCGAGCAGGGCAGTACCCAGGGGAGGCCTAATAGGCAAATGATAGGAGTTGCTGGAACTCCTGTTTCATTTGTCTGATTTCCCTCACTGTTTCTGTTTTTTTTCTCACCTACATAGAGAGTAATCCAGCTAGATCTAACAAGTGCCTCCTTCTCCTGTTTAGTTCACTACACTAATAAATCACACTACACTTCTTCCCAATGCACCAAAAACAGTTGTTTTCGTAATTTTCAACTTTGGGGGAGACAATTGTTACAAGCAGCTTTGCCTTTTGTCTCCTAACAAAACAAAACTACTACTACTAATACAGCTACTACTACTACTACTACTACTACTACTATTAATGATAATAATAATAATAATAATAATAATAATAAAAGTTGCAAGCAACGCTGTCCGGCGTTGCAGTGTTGCATGCAGGATATGTATTGGATACAAGGGCTGTGTCACATAATTATATCAAAATATTATTTATTTTATCGGGCATGGAGAAAGTACAGAAGGAATATAGTGTAGCCATCTTGGCTGTGGCCACTTAGGCCATTAACCCCCTGAATGCCAGGTCCGTATATATACGGACTAGGGTCTTGTCACGCCCAGTGCCAGGTCCGTATATATACGGACTCGCCGAAAACAAATCGTAGCAGCGAAACGACTGCACCTATGGCTTTCATATTTCTACCATATGTACCTTACCCTTCTGGCTTCTTGGCACCACCAACACAACCCCCTCCCCCCCACCCACTCGCTGACTATCGGTCACCTCACAAGGAAAAAAAAGGAAAATCTGTGGCGGCGAAACGACTGCACCAATCGGTTCGATATTTGTGTGACAAGTCCCTTACCCTTCTGCCTTCCCCCCACCACACCCCAACTGCCTCCCACCACCCACTTCCAGCGTATCCGTACGAAGAAAAGGAAAAAAAGGAAAATCCGTGGTGGCGAAACTACCTCACCAATCGGCTTCATATTTGTAACACGAGTTAATTACGCTTCTACCTTCCCCCCACCATCCCCCAAACCACCCTCCCACCACCCTCCTACCTATACGTCCCGATACCATAAAATTTGATGATTTACTCTGAAAATTTCAGCTACATTCAGGACATCGGGGACCTGATTTCTGGCGAAAATGGACAAGGGGAGTGGATTTTTTACCATTATCTTTCCTTTCTCACCCAACTTGATATATTTAGCCAAAAAAATAAAAATAAAAAATCCTCTGGCACTGGCAGATGCATAGGATCAATAATTGTCTGGCACTCAGCAGGTTAAGGAGTGTGGCGATTTTGGTTAAAGCTATTATCCCCGAAAGAGTAGGCATAATTGCCCGAAATTACCATCATTCCCTGCTAATTTTCATGCATAAGCAAAATCTAGAGCATAATACAATTATATATTCGTGAAAGTACGGTAATAGCTTTCAAATTACACCTGAATCATCACTGTACACTGTCTGGTTTTTTGCAACGATCTTGCAAACGAAGGGAAAAATTGCTAAAATCTACCAAGAATGATTGGCAAAATCGTTAAAAATTACTAATTATTTTTAGTTTTAGCTATGTGTGACGCTGCACATATGAGAGCTCTCTCTCTCACACCTCAGTGTCGTGGCGGGGCCTGTAGGTTCTGTTTGATGCCCGCCCGCGCTACTTGCAACAGCTGGCCTGGCTCACAGGCTCCAAAATAACCGAAAAATTGTCTCCGTCATATGAAGGGCTCCTCGAGAATTGGGTTAAGAACTGTGGTTGTTTTGATTGTGAACTTTTAGGAGTGTCACCTTAAGGGGAGCGTCCGGTTCATACTCGTAATAGTGCTCAAAACGGCAATATTGCGCAACCCGATATATGGCATCATCACCCATCCCTCTGTCTTCAGTTAAAATCCTGAGGCAATATTCCGTCTGGAAGCATGTTATTTCTGGGCTAGTTTAAAGTTTTCGCGGGTCGCGGGTCGCGCAGACGCGTAGAAAATGCATTATGGGTTTCGGATCTGCAAAAAAAATAAATAAAACCATGAATTTTTGGTGAAAATATGACGTTCTTAGATATTTTGCCTAACAGTATCTGGTACTCAACCCGGGTAACAACGAAGGGTGTGGTGGTGGTGGAGGAGAAAGAGCAGTGTGGTCCAAGACGCGAGAGAGGTAGGGTGCGGCTGGCCGGCTGGCTTGCAACAGCTCTCGTGCCTTAGTACCTCACGTAAGAAAGTTCAATTATCGGTGCAGTTCTGACGTAACCAAACATGCTACAAAAATGTTTCTGGTGTCATTGGAAAGGGCATGAAATTCTCTACAACTCCACGTCGCCATTTGTTTTTATTTCTTTCCCATTTCGACACAGCACCCCGAGACATTTGTCACCTAATTTGTACCTAATTTGTACCTAATTGTAAATGCCCTAACTCTACAATTAGATACAAAATGGAAAAAAGTATCAACGTACAATTGAAACTACACCTATTGTTAGTACCCCCAATGCATTAAAACAATCAAGCAACAACATTTAAATGAGATTTTGATTTTACAAAAAGTCATAAATTTACACACCTAACTTAAAAAAGTAATTGTCCTAGAGAATTAAAATTTTGGAAATTTCTTAGTTGTTAGGTCCCCTATACGTGTACAAAATCTTATGAAATACAGACAAAATCCACTGACACGTTCTAGAGTAAAGGCCGGACGCTCCCCTTAACCCGGCAACAGCGAGGGGGGGCATTGAACTAGCTGCCCATGGGAGAGCATATTAGCTCCATTCAGGCCTATAATCGTCATTTTACAATAAATATCATTATTACTTATTCATATGAGCCTATTTTACCTTCACTATGAAGATAGTAACCTGTAACAACAATAAAACAAGTGAAAATATCATTTTTCTGGTCAAAATCGCGAATATAGATGGACCAGCCCATTCATGAATTATGGAGAAAATTGAGGCAACCCCTCCCTCCATGAGGCCTCAAGCAACACTGAGGCTACTCATTCACACACTCGGTTGTATAACACACTCGCTAGGCACGTAGGCACGTAAGCACATCCTCCACACATTTTGCTAATGTTAGCACAAAAATATACCAACGAATTAGGGAATAACAGGAAAATAGGTGATAATTGAAGGGGGAAGGAGGGGATGTGGAGGAGTGATATGAGGTATAGGGAAAAAAAAAAAAAAATTGGTTAGTGCTACTGGGGCCATTTAAATGTTTTTTTTAGGCCTCCCTCTTAACCCGCTGAGCCCCAGCTAGTTTGTAATAAAAGTCCCACCCACGCCCAGAGGGTTGAATTGTTTTTATTTTCCAGAAACAATAGCAAATGGGTTAGGAATGAAGGAAAAACCACGAAAAACCGATCAAAAAGCTCAAAAAATGGTCCTACAGAGCCCCCGAAAACGGATTTTACAAGAGTAAAAAATTTAAGGCAATTTCCCCCCAAAAAAAGGTTTTTCGTGCTCACGCGCACGCGGTTGGACTTTGAGTTTTCAACTATCGGCATGGTTGCGTGGGATACTTACACAGTTCCCATACAAATCTGAGCCCTCTAGGTGCCATAGGACCGAAGTAATAAACCTGGACGCAACCATTGCGTCGCTGGGGTTTAGTGTTATATACATTGCCGACGCAACACGTGCGACGCTGGGTCTCAGCGGGTTAAGAGCTTTGCCGCCCTCGCCCAGTAAAACTTCTTATGAGCTTTGCCGCCGTTCCCGGGTTAAGGGTTATGGAGTGTGGCCTTTTTTGTTTTGATTGTCTGGTCAGAAGCTTGGCCTTTTTTGTTGGAGCTTTTTATGAATGTGACCTTTTTGATTAGCTATCGAGAAACTACAGAAGATACAAATTATTATAAGCAACTTCATGTTCAAAATATATTTTATATATTTTTTATTTAGCATTCCTTGGCATTCCTCTTCCTCTATGTATCTAGCAATTTAACCCCCTCGTACTCCTTATGACGCAATGGTGTGGTAATTGCCCCGGGCAAAAAAGCTCTAAAACGCGATTGTGTGATAACTCAGGCTCGCTTCAAATATGCTGGCCAAAAAAAATGCAGGTAAACTATGTTGTTGCCAGATCGTCCTAAGATTTTGCCTGGTGATAGGGTAAGCATTAGTGCGTGTGTGGGCATATGTGGCAACACTGTAGGGAGGTGCGGCGAGCTGACCGAAAAGAGGGTTCTGTAAAAAGTCTCCCTTTTACCATAAGGCTGTGAACACAGGTGATGCCCTTTAACCCATAAATGGCGACCTTTCTCATACAAATGTTTGTGGTGCACTGAGACTGTCCTCAATAGATCCAGAGCATAAAACGAACCTTTAAAACCCCAGTGGCACTCATAACAAAGCAATTTGTGATTAGGTGAGAAAATACCCCTCCATTACATTCTAGCACTCCTAGAGATGTGTTCCCCCCCCCCCCTTCCCCTCCTTTTCCACCCTCCTCAATTATCAGCTATTTGTCCTCTTATTCCCCCTTTTATCGGGTAATTTTTGGTGTGAATTTCCCTCACGCGGTATCTTTAACACAGGCGAGGCAGCTAGAGAACCTTGCAACAGAGAGACTTCTATAAGATGTGGTTTTCCGGTCCCATCGCAAAACCATCATCGCAAGATCTACCCAGAAAACTGTTTTTCCGGTCCCGTCGCAAGCCCACCTTTAGCAAGCGAGACACCAATATTCGCTTGCGACGGCAAGAGAGCTCCGTAGCTGGGTTGATGGCAAGCTGAAAAATCTCAATCAACTTACTGTTTCTTCATTCTAATTGATTTTGATATATATATTGATGCAAACATGACATAAAAATTTACTTGCCTTTTATTAGGAAGTAAATTAACACTTACGCTGTGGGCATATTTGGTCTATTTAGGGCATATTCAGGCACCCCAGAATGAATAATCAAGTGCCTGCATGAAATGAAATGTATTCAGCCGAAATCTAGAAGAAAATAGCTTCAAAATGACACTAGAAGAGCTTCGTAGCTCGCGGGGTTGACCCGCAGCGCTACCATAGACATTGGGAAAAACTTGCTATTTATTAGCAATGTAGTGCTTTTTTGCCTTTGGCAGGACTGCTGAGACCCGGGGCTGGGGTCTCAGTGCACGGACGGACGTGCAGGCGGTCGGAGGTGGGCCCCTCGCGCTCCCGCCCAGTGAAACTTGATTTCTACGGCTTTAACAGGCTTTAAAAGTCTGTAAATTGCTGTAAATTGCCATGGCGTTCCGGAACGTCTCCCGCAGGGAAAGGGTTAATAAGAGCCCATAGTAACGATTATCCAATTGTTGATAATAAATTAATGTCAGACAGTACGATTGGGTAGATTTTGTCCAGGAAACAACAACAAACACCTTCATCTTCATCTTGAAGATGACCAGCTGTAATGAACTGTGACTATGCTAGTTACTGACTGATTGCTCATCACAATTGCATTTATACAATCCTTATGATAATTTAATTGGCGGTGAATGTTATTCCGATGAAATGGAAGATGTAGATATTTTTTAAACATGGTGCGCTGTCGGTCGCTGGGTTGGAGCAAGCCTGTGTTTTTCCAGTCCTGTGATGATCTTGCGATGGCTCGGTTGCAACGATGGTCGTGTGACGGGACCGGAAAAACACATCTCTAGTGCAAATCCTCAGTGTTGCTCTACAGCTCTAGAGGGAGGTATTCCGCCACCCCGGCTCTCGCCTCATGATACGACCGGGCAGCAAGAATACATCTTTTCCACCCCCCCCCAATACTATTCTCACTTCTTTTATTGCTCTTAAAACGTTCATATATTAATTTTAAAAGCAAAATAGGAGCATATTGATAAGTATTAAATATATATATGGTACATATGAAAATTTTCGTCAGAATTGAACCAAATACCTTCGCTTGGCGGGATGGTTTGAACTACCATAGCTTCGCGCTTTACGAGTTAAGTTGTGTCCCAGCCATTTTCACTACCCGAGCCCTATTGTATATTTCTACCCGGTGATTGTGTATGCCGGCATAATGGTAATTATGCGTTTTTAGCTATTTCTCAATATACAATGAAATTCTTTGATTGAGCAAATGAAACATATATAAAACTCTTAGAGAATATATAAGGAAAAGGCACTGCTGTGGTCTGATTACACAGAGACACAAATAAGATAAAGATTGGGAAACGAGTGAGGCAGGGATACATAATATCACGCAACCTGTTCACAGCTTGTCTCAAAGGGGTTTTCATAAATTTGTCATGGAAATCAAAGGGAATTAATAAATACCTTAACCATCTCCGATTTGCAGATGACATTGTTTTAATCTCAGAAGAAGCAGAAAAGCTCCAAGAAATACTAAATGAACTCAATAAAGAAAATCTCAAAGTAGATTTAATATGCTATAGTAATCACACAATGACCCACTAATGAGTGGTATTTATCTTTAAAGTTCAATACACATTATAGCCGGGTGTGCTGAGTTTAAATACTAACTTAGGCTTCTGTATAAACTGTATATATATATATATACTGTATATAATTATATTAATCAATATATTATATATATATATATATATATATATATATATATATATGTATATAATATATATTATAGCCTAGCTGCTAAATGTTTTCCTTGAATAGAAACCAAAAAGTATATATATATATATATATATATATATATATATATATATATACTTTTTGGTTTCTATTCAAGGACAAAATTTAGCAGCTAGGCTATAATATTATTTGATGTAGGCCCAATTGTTACGTAAAATTGCAATTCATGGCCCACAGTAGATTTAATATTGAAACTAGATATTTTCAATATTTGAATTTATTTAGGCTACGGTATTTATTTATTTCTATTTTTGTGTTTTGATAAAATTTAATTCAAGCAAACTTTCGAATATTCTCGATCATAACTGGTATGCGTCTAATTTGACCGTTATTTAATTTTATAAATTATTTGGGTAAGGGTTGTGTTAGCGGGCGTACCGTCCGCTATGTTAACACAGTCGCACGCTCGCAGTTACATTTGTATCCAATTTGACTGCTGTTATTTGCCCCTTCTGGTAATATATGTGATAATAACAATAAGACATGGGGGGTGAGGGGGACAAAGCCCCCTCAAATCATCATTGTAACCCACGGCCAGGTGTTGGGTAAATTGTTTTGTTACCGGTCGTGGGATTCAATCATTGGTTAAGGTGGGCTTTGCCACCCTCACCCCCCATGACTTATTGTCATCATCATATAAATTACCAGCAAAGGCAAATAACAGCAGTCAAATTAAACGTGAACAAAAAACATACATATAAATAACTAAATACTGTAGCCTAAATAAATACAAATATTGAAAATAACTAGTTTCAATATTAAATCTACTATGGGCCATATAATGTAACTGCGAGCATGCAACTAAGTGGATGGTAAGCCTGCTAACACAACCCTTACCATTATTTGTGATTTGCTCTCCTGCAGACAATAATTATGTATGTTGATGACAATAATTCCTTGGAGGGAAGAAGCAGACAAAACAGAAGTGAACTTCACGGTCGTGGCCCAGAGCGTACGAATCACCACGAAAGGTTGCTTGGCTAATACTGGACCTTTGTTATATATGATTCTTCCAATTTTGACATTTATTTTTGTTCTTGGGTAATCTGAATAAAAGCTGCATCACCAATAGTTATGATTTAGGCATCAATGAGTAGGTTATTCATCATAGTAGGTATTCATTAGTATAGTTTTGAAGATTGGAGGATATTCTTATGTTCTTTATTCCCCCCTCAAAGGCTAGGCTACAATATAGTTTGGTTAGGTTAAGTTAGGTAAAAAGGCTGTCCGGGGTCTCTTAAATGTTTAGCGAATTTGTTTGCCTCCTACTGGCAAAATAGATGACAATTTCAATAAGAAGTATTAAGTAAAAATAGGGGATTCGGGGAAGCCGAGACTGAAGACTGAAAACGTTGTGTGGGTACCGAGTCAGTTTTTAAACTAATTGCAGAATAGACAGTGTTCAATGCTGCGGCCATACTATTCCACCAATTTCTATTCTGGTGTTACCAAAACGTTCGGAATGGTGACCCTCATCCAACTACGTACACCTGGCTTTGATCATCAGCGCAATTTACAAGATATGGATTGTTAAGTGTAATTTGAGATTTGTTCAAGTATGCCGAAAAAACACCACATGCAAAGCAAAACTTTTTCCATAGCATTTGTGGAGCATTAGTAGTGAAGTCCATTATACCAAAGCCCAATAATTTCCTATGAGTGGGAGAGATGGTATTTACGTTTGAACATTTTCGGGAAACCAGTTGCCATGGACCTGTTTGGCCGCCATTGGAAGAATAAGAAGATTTAACTATTACAATAAGGGTTGCCCGCTAGGGCTCGAACCCCTAATAATAAAATAAAAGTATCCTTTCTTGTCGTATTGAAGATATCTACACTTTATTTGATACATGTTGCTAATAGAAATATCATACAGAGTCCCTATCACAATTAGCTTTTTGATTCCTATAGAACGTTCCTAAACTGAATTAAATACTGTAAATTTAGCCATAATTAATGTTTAAAAGTGCATACTGAAAGGGAGTGAAGACTAGACGGATATATAGGATTATATAAACAAACGACTACAACATTTATTCTTGCCACTAAGTAGCTTTGTCTCGAGAAGTGGACAAAAACAATAACAAAATCTGGGACTCGTAATTACCTGGTGTGTAATACAGCTGGTTTCAGCTGCAGGAAACTACCTCGTATAATTGCGGATAAAAAAGGATATACTTTTTGTCAAAAGTAAGTCTGTGGGTAGTATTGTAATTAGTGGTGTAAAGTTGTAGTGAAAATATAATTGAGGTACCCATTAAGATTACCTACAATTATGTGTGCTCTCACTCTCTCTCTCTCTCTCTCTCTCTCTCTCTCTCTCTCTCTCTCTCTCTCTCTCTCATTAAAATATAATAGTCACACTATCACACTATATATTACCCCGTAAAATAAATCAAGCATATTTACTTAGCTCATACAAGCTTAAATTGAATTAATTTGCTATGCCTTGTTGATCGAGCCAAAAACAACGGTTCCCTTTCCTTGTTACACACTTCTTCCTATCTCAATATTAACGATCGGCTTAGTAATGATGACGTGTGGGTAGGTATTATTATAATTATATGCATCGACAAAATGATGTTTATATTACAGTATCACCTATGGATTGCCCTAAAAGTCAGTCTCTCTCTCTCTCTCTCTCTCTCTCTCTCGCTCTCTCTCTCTCTCTCTCTCTCTCTCTCTCTCTCTAATATTTTATTTAAGACAGCCAAAGAAGTTTCTACATGAGGAAACAAATTAAAACTAGCTGGCAAGAAAGCGAACCTAGACATAACTAAAAATGTCTTCACTCACAGTATTATTAGTGATTGGAATAAGCTCCCTAATGAAGTTATGGACAGTGACTCCATATACACATTTAAAAAAAAGGTTAGACTCATATCACACAGAGAGTTGGTCTGCAATAGACTCTTATCACTGACAAGAGAACCTGGCTGAAATGAACACTGTTTTCAGTTGAGGAGAGCAGAAAAAAAGTGATGGTGTGCATGTCTTTCCTTTCCATTTCTATCTATGCGATAAATTCTTGAGGCGATTTCCTAGCCCTGCAAGGTTATTCATTTCTAACTGTTTTCATGTACAGCAAATTGCCGGACGGAGCGGAGGGTGGGGAGAGAGCCTACATATTTGCTATCCTTTCCTTCCACTTTATCTTAGGGTTGCTATATCTATTATGATTAAGTCCTGGCCACCTCACAGGGAACGTAAAATCTGTGTGGCCTGTGTATATAATGTAAAAAAAGACATCAACATTTATTTTCATTTCGCTAAAATTTGATATACAGTATGTTCCCATTTTCTGAATACCCCTATAGTACAAAATTAATATCTTAATAATTCATGCACAAATTATGGAAGCAATTACTTGCAATCTTGGAGTAATGATGTAAATATTCCCACTTCCCCTAGTATTGACATTCTCGGTGTAACATTAACTACTAACTTGAGCTGGACACATTATGTTAGACGCATTGCTAAGAATGCCTCTAAAAAACTGGGACTCCTGTACAGAGTTCGAGAATTCTTCACTGACGAGCAGTTGGCCGTAATATATAAAAGTCATGTGCGTTCTCAGATGGATTACTGTTCACCTCTGTGGGGTGGAAGTGGAGTGGTTGCATTGAGGCAGTTGGACAAAATTCAAAATAAAGCTATTAGATTAATCAATAACCCTGCAATCACACAGGACCTTCCTACATTATCCATACGAAGAAACGTTGCACATCCCTTGCATTATTTCTACAGATATTTTTCACAGTATTGTTCCGATGAACTTGCTTCAATTGTGCCGCCTCTCCACCATCTTTCCCCCCGTAGAACTAGGGCAGCTGAGAGCGCCCATGAATTTACACTTTCTCCTCCACAATGCAGAACTTCTGCATATCAGAATTCATTTATCCCCAGAGCTACTACTCTTTGGAATTCACTTCCCTCGAATTGCTTTCCACAAACTTACAATCTACAAATGTTTAAATCCAGTTGTTACAAACATTTTATGAATGGAGGATGCCTTTAGGCACATGGACCTTTTTGTTTTATCTGTGTTTTTCCTTCCTCCGTTCATTGTCTCTTAAAAAAAAAAAAAAAAAAAAAAAATCACGGTGCAGTGGATAAACTCAGTATTTCCAAAAAGTTGGTACAGACTACGTTAATTAGTATGCAGATATGAATTGAACATTCCAATTCGTGAATTGTGCACCAACAGTGTCGTCATATAGGCCACAACTTAAATAATGTGTTTATATTTTAACTGAAACAAAGTTAGTGCTAACTAAAGACTTCAGGACATGAATGTTGTACTTGGATAGCATGTTGAAGCCTACAGTAGTACGCACTTGAACACATGTTCACGAAACATTGGTTGGAAACTTGTTTCTTTCATTCCCTACTTGTTCTTGAGGATGTTTCTGTATTGTTTAAGACACTATTTGCAAGCAGTTTACATACTGTATACATTTTATCTTTTTTTGGAGACAGAAATAATGTTTATTGTTTTGTATTTCAAATGGATAACAAGAACCAAAGTGTGTTTGTCAGGAAGTGTTTGTAAACACATTCCGGGAACACTCCGGACTCCCCAACCCTGAATACTGTATGTTTATGTTACAAACGGTGTACAACAATTTTGTAATACAAATTATGAAAGTAAATAATTTATGCAACTATTGACAATAAATTAATCCTATATTTATATTCAATGGGTCATGAATTTTCTGTAAAAAATATGACACTAAAAAGGTTGGTACTTACCTTGATACATACACGTAATGCTGAAGTTATTGCTTCATATACTTCAGGGAGTATCTGAGAGATGTTTTCATTTGATATTTTGAAAGTGTACTGAAGGCTTGTGGATGGTTTACCACTGACAAGAAACCAAAAGGTCACAGCAAGACTTAGTCGGATGGTAGGTGGAATGGCAGCCCCATACCGTATGGTCTTACTTGATATATTCGGCCCTATCGTTTGCTATAAGGCCTTGAAGAATTGGGACTTATCCAGGTGAAGTTACAGAATGCATTGATTATTTGTATGTAAAGAAGGAAAAAATTATAACTTGAAGGTGTATATAATACAAGCACGACCTATATATTTATCTCGCTCACCTAATACACACAACCTTCGCCATTCCTTTTGTATACAATGTATTAAAAAGAACATCATCTGACATAAGCGTCTCTCTCTCTCTCTCTGTCTGATGGCAATGCTGGAACATAGTCAATATTGTCAATATTGTCACTGAAGGAGGCAGGTTTAATTGTCTGCCATTTTGTTATCTTCTATTTCAAATATAAGTTATTTCCCCGCGAAAAACTGCATGTACTATTTTGAGTTAGTATTAGGGATCATATTCTTTGTCAATTATGGAGGTGTGTTTATTTAAATTGTTGCGGGTAACGATTTAAATAAACACACCTCCTTAACACCTTACGAGCGGCCTATGCGGTTTATTTATATGTACCGCACAGCGGGGTGTTTTTAGCCAAAATAGGGCTGTTTATGTGATCATTTTCATGCCTAAATAAGACCCAGAACGTAAAACAAGTACCTATCCCTGAAAGGGCATAAACAGAGCTTTCGAATGACACCATAACGATCCTTGTATGATGGATAGTTTTCTTGCAATAACCGTGCAACGCGAGTGCAAAAAGCAGGTAATTCGGTACTTTCAGTACATAATTGAGTATGTAGCGAGTGAGAGAGGGAGGAGGGAGCTGAGATTTGTGTCAGTAGGTTCTCCGCGGTGGTCTGGAGCAGTCATACGCTCGCTAGTCTCCTGCCACCACTTGTCTCTCTCTCTCAGCCACATTACGTGCTGAAATTGCCACTCGAGTTATGTCGAGCGCCGCCACATAGTCCAGCTTTATTTAACTCGACTTATGTTGCTCGCCGCTAAATAAGGGTTAATTGACAAAGAAAATTATCCCAGAAGACTCCCTATTCTTGAAGCCCTCTATATTCAAGCCTTAAACCCCAGCATAAACAACCAGACACTTGACTTACAAATATTACCGTCAGCAAAACGGCACTACCCCATCACGGCCCCCGCCCCTTGCCCTCCTTCATCACCCCCCGCTGCCACACATCCAGTAGCGCAAGCTACTACCCGCAGGACGTTTAGCAGCCAATCAGCGATGACCTCGCCCGCCTCCCACCTCCCTTCAACATTTCCTGCTTCTACGCATCTAGGTACGCAAGTTTCTACTCTCGGGATGTCTAACAGCCAATCACCGATGACTTCACCCACCCCTAGCCAACCACTCACCAGAAGTATTGCCTGACTCGCGCGCAGGCTACCCTCAACCAATGGGAGACAGCAGCCCCGCTCTCTCCTCGCCCCCCGATCCACACTTCTGTATATATACCCGTAATTTTTAACATGTTAATCATTCTCTTGAAAATGCTAGATGTCTAGCGAAACGTTGAATCAACATGCATTTTTCTAACCTCCTCTACCTGCTGACTGAACCCCAACGGAAATTAATCAGAACCATTGAAACGCTGATACTGCTACTTCCTTTAACCTTGTATGCATTAAATAAAAAATAAAAACAAATATATGTATGCTGTATAGTATATATATATATATATATATATATATATATATATATATATATATATATATATATAATATATATATATATATATATATATATATATATATATATATATATATATATATATATATATATATATATATATATATACTGTATATCCTCCCTAGACCTCCAATAAACTTAACAAAATACCCCAAAATACCTCTTCGTAATAAATGTGAACATTTTCAACCCTTGTCCGTGACTCCTCCCTTACCATCTGCTCCTCTTCCACCCCTTTCTTCACCTCCTCTCGTTCCTCCACCACTTCCTCTAGTTCCTCCACCACCATCTCTCTTTCCTCCACCACCTCCTCTTTTTCTTCTGCCATCTTCTCACATTCCTCCTTCACCACCTCCCTCCCCTCTTCCACTACCTCCTCTCTTTCCTCCACCACCTCCTTCCCATCTTCCACCACCACCCTTTTTTCTTCCACCACCCCTTTCCCATCACCTCCTTTCATTTTGTCCATCCCTTGCCCTCTTCCACTTCCATCTTCACTTCTCGTTCCTCCACCAACACCCGCCCCTCTTCCTCCACCTTCCTCCCCTTCCTCTTCCTTCTTCAACTTCCTCCCTCTGTTACCATCCGTTTCAGCCGGGTATCATGATGAGCTATTGTTATTGGACTATACCCACTTCTCCTCTTCTATCTATACCCCCCCCCCCTCTCTCTCTCTTTCTCTTGCTCTCTCTCTCTCTCTCTCTCTCTCTCTCTCTCTCTCTCTCTCTCTCTCTCTGAACGAAGATGATAGAAATGCGTTGCAATCTGATTTAAACAAGATATCAGAGTGGTCGAAAAAATGGCAGATGCCCTTCAATGTCGATTAATGTCAGGTGCTGCAGGTTGGTAGCAGAAATATGAAATACAAATACGAAATGAATGGCAAACAAATAAAAACCACAACGGTAGTAAAAGACCTAGGGGTACTAATATCTGAAAACCTAAAAACTTCCGACCAATGTATAGCAGCTGCAAATAAGGCAAACATAGCATTGGGCTTTATTAAACGAAAATTTACATATAAACATGAAAACGTAATAGTGCCACTGTTCAAAAGTATGGTGAGGCCCCACCTTGAATATGGTGTGCAGTTCTGGTCACCTTATCTGATCAAGGACATTGCAAGACTCGAGTCAGTACAGCGTAGAACGACGAAGATGATACCCTCATTAAGAAATAAACCATATGTAGAAAGACTTAAACGATTGAACCTGTTCTCATTAAAAAAGAGGAGGATGAGGGGTCAGCTTATTGAGTGCTTTAAGATACTAAAAGGCTTCGACAAAGTCGATGTAAATGCACTATTCACATTAAACAATACTAAAAAACAATACTAAAGGCGGGTGCCCAACCTCGAAAGGAGTTGAAATAGGGGAGCTATCCCCCCGCCAAAGGCGGCTTTCTAGGGCCTTTCCTAGCTGATGCTGAGAGGATTGGGTTCTAGTCATGTGGTGATGGGCTGGTCTATCCGAGTGAGAACTGAGCGATCTCTGCCATACCCATAGCTTACTCTGACTGTTCCTTTTACTTATATATCTTCTAGATCTCAAGTGGCGGCGTCTTTTCCGTGGATTGACCTCCCTACTGCCAACCTAGAAGTTGGCAGATTGCGAGCCAAAGCATCACATTTTTCCCTTACCCCTCAACTTTACCTTCATAATTGCTGAGGGGCACAGGGCGTTGGGTGGGGCTTTGGTTTCCCGGGCGTTTCCGCACCTTCCTCAGCTCCCTGCCTTGGAGTGGCTTCGGTCACCCGGGCTTTGTTAGTGGTAAGCAGGGAGGATTTTGTGGGGGTGCTCATTTATGGCCTTGGCCTTGCTCGAGACCTTGGGGCTGTTCGGCCAGACAGCCTGGGGAACAACAACAACAACAACAACAACAATACTAATCAAACTAGCGGAAATGGAATGAAATTAAAAACCAAAATGGCAAACCTAGATGTCACAAAGAGTTTCTTCACCTACAGTGTGGCGACAGAGTGGAATAAACTACCAGCGAGAGTGGTGGAGAGCGACACAATAAACGCTTTCAAGGGAAGGCTTGACCTCTATCTGCAGAGGGCGGGGGTGATATGAAAAAGAAAAAAAATGTATGTATGTGTATGTGTGTGCACTGTACAGTATGTATATATATACTGTATATATATATATGTATGTATGTGTGTATGTATGTGTATATGTGTGTGTGTGTGTGTATGTGTGTATATGTATGTACCGGTGTATATATATATATATATATATATATATATATATATATATATATATATATATATATGTATGTATGCATATATACATATATATTTTGTAAGGCCAGACTGCCTAGTAGGGACCTTGAGGTCTGTGTGGTCTGTGTATCTATGTAGCTTTATGTATCTCTCTCTTACTAACCCATCTGTCCCCTACTAACTTCCTAATCCTGCCACGGACATTAGTTCCAGGGCAGTAGTTCCATTTCCAATGTTCCCTTACCCACTCTAAACCACTGTTTGGACACTTGATCCTCAGTGATTTGGAGGACAAGCAGCCTAAAAGGGTCACTAGACCTGTTGTTGCTTGATTTCCTTTGTACTCCTTTGTACTCACACACACACACAATATACCACTGTCATACAACCTGTCACCTTGTTAACTCCCACCTAACTTTTCTTTCCTCTTTTTCCAACATTCTTTCCACACACCCTCACAACTGGAGAGGTATATATAGTATAATTTGTAGGAGTTTTGTTTTGTTATCATCTCTGTAGGATATTCATATTTTTCATAGTAATTAGACTTGTTTCTTGTAATGATTGGATATTCTGAGATGCAGTACATTACCATTTATGTGTTGTTGCCCCTCCTTGTTTTATCATCGCAGCAAATACATTCAGATTGAGTGATATTGATCAAAGCAGGTGGAAATGGCTTATACTAGTGATTGGAAACAACAATGATGCTTTGTCATGACTGTGGAATTATGATTTATTAATGAAACTAAGCACATATGTACAATTTGTACAATGCATGTTGAAATTAAGAAACTGTTAGAATAGACAATAGCAAATAAATGTATGTTAAATATAGACGAAACTCATTATATATATATGACATTTGGTACGAAAGGGAAGCAAACATCATCTAACATAGATTTATGTATAAATGATAAAGCACTGAAAAGAGTAGAAATCACAAAATGCTTGGTAGTAATAACTGATGACAAGCTATCTTGGTGTGAACATGTTAACCACACATAAAACAAAATGTCTAGAGGTACAGGTAGCCTATAATATGATTATGCAAGGCAAGACAAGTACTTCATACATCTACAATGGTAACTTTGTAAAATACATTTGTACTTCCATATATAACATACGGTATTGAGGCTTGGGGTGCAGCAAGTCAGTGCAATATAAATTCAATAGTATTATTACAAAAAACAAGTGATAACAATTAAATCAGCAAATTATAGGGAGCACACGGGACCAATATTTAAATCATTAAAAATACTGCCAATTGAGGATGTATACGAGTTCTCAATTGCCAAACTAATGCAAAAGGTTGTTAATGGTGCAAGACCACCTATAATAATTTATATATTCACCAGAAACATACAGTATATATACATCAGCAATTGACTAGAAACAAAAATAAATTGCATGTACCAATAGCTAGGACAAATATATTAAAAGATCTTTTAGACATACAGGTGTACAAGTATGGAGAAACACAATGGACACAATAGACACACAATGCAGTTTTAGTTAATATAAGAAAAGACTTAAGATTAATTTACTAAATATATAATTAACTCTGAATAGTTACTTTTTTCTTGGTATGAACGCAATTGAACCTATTATAAAATCACTACTTTGGACTCATGCATGTACTCCGTGTTTTGTTCTTTTACTCGGGTGTTATATATGTTTGTGTGTATATCTCTTTATAAACATGTGTGTAATTTATGAACAAATGAAGACCCATATGCCGCAGGGTATCACATCCTCATTGTCACAAATTGTAAATAGAACTATTTGCTGTAAAATTCTCTGTAATATTAATTTGTGACAATAAACTATTTTTGAATTTGAATTTGAATATATATCTATATAATCAAATACTCGTTACTGATATGGGGTTCTATTACACCAGTAACACATGTATGCAATAACATTATTTACCCAAAGCCAGCTTTTTTATAGCTTTGTGACTTGCATGAATAATATCGAATATAAATATATTTCGGTATAACACTTCAAGGTATAGATCATGATACAGAATGCGATACCTTCAAACTCTAATTATATATCATACAGAACGCAGTAACTAAAGTTGTGTGTTGCTTCATTCATATGTGCAAAACAAAATACTAATGATTGAGCACTTCACTACATATTTTGTTCTGTTTAACTTACTTTCACTCCCAACCACATACACCCCCTAATGATATTAATGAAAACATGTGATCCAACCAGAATTCGAACTTTTATTTACCGGCCAGGTTTCACTTAATGCTATCCACTTGTGCCTCCATTAAGTTGGATTTATTTTTTCCTCCTGCTCTGCCATTGCCTTGCCATCCTCCTTACACTGTTTCCTTCCTGTTAAAACTCTCTCTCTCTCTGTCTCCCTCTCTGTGCGCAAACACAATTACAGATTACTAACATTTTATAAAGAAAGAGATCATGTAACAATTAACTTCCATTGTTATTTTGTTTACAGACCAATCAACTCTTCCATAAAGCTGGCTATGGAGCTATCAACATACGAAACCCTCCGTGAATGGTTGAGGCACAAAGTTGGCGGCCTTGTAGAGCCAGTTGTAAACACCAAACCCTCCGTGTATAGTTGAGGCACAAAGTTGGCGGCCATGTAGAGCCAGTCATGAACACCAAACCCTCCGTGTATAGTTGAGGCACAAAGTTGGCGGCCATGTAGAGCCAGTCATAAACACCAAACCCAATGTGTATAGTTGAGGCACAAAGTTGGTTGCCATGTAGAGCCAGTCATAAACAACAAACCCTCCGTGTATAGTTGAGGCACAAAGTTGGCGGTTATGTAGAGCCAGTCATAAACAACAAACCCTCCGTGTATAGTTGAGGCACAAAGTTGGCGGCCATGTAGAGCCAGTCATAAACACCAAACCCTCCGTGTATAGTTGAGGCACAAAGTTGGCGGCCATGTAGAGCCAGTCATAAACAAACCCTCCGTGTATAGTTGAGGCACAAAGTTGGCGGCCATGTAGAGCCAGTCATAAACAACAAACCCTCCGTGTATAGTTGAGGCACAAAGTTGGCGGCCATGTAGAGCCAGTCATAAACAACAAACCCTCCGTGTATAGTTGAGGCACAAAGTTGGTTGCCATGTAGAGCCAGTCATAAACACCAAACCCTCCGTGTATAGTTGAGGCACAAAGTTGGCGGCCATGTAGAGCCAGTCATAAACACCAAACCCAATGTGTATAGTTGAGGCACAAAGTTGGTTGCCATGTAGAGCCAGTCATAAACAACAAACCCTCCGTGTATAGTTGAGGCACAAAGTTGGTTGCCATGTAGAGCCAGTCATAAACAACAACCCCTCCGTGTATAGTTGAGGCACAATGTTGGCGGCCATGTAGAGCCAGTCATAAACAACAAACCCTCCGTGTATAGTTGAGGCACAAAGTTGGTTGCCATGTAGAGCCAGTCATAAACAACAACCCCTCCGTGTATAGTTGAGGCACAATGTTGGCGGCCATGTAGAGCCAGTCATAAACAACAAACCCTCCTGGCACAAATTTGGTTGCCATGTAGTACCAGTCGTAAACACCAAACCCTCCGTGTATAGTTGAGGCACAAAGTTGGTTGCCATGTAGAGCCAGTCATAAACACCAAACCCTCCGTGTATAGTTGAGGCACAAAGTTGGTTGCCAGGTAGAGCCAGTCATAAACACCAAATCCTCCGTGTATAGTTGAGGCACAAAGTCGGCGGTACCTTTGGTGTACCTCCCACCTCCACCTAATTGAAATTAATATAGAAAAGGTGGGTGAGGGTGAAAGAAGGGAAGTTTTTATTGGTTAAGTAGGAGAGACAGTGGTAAAAGTGAGAGCAAATAGAGTGTCGGGGCTTGACCCAACGTGCGTGAGTTGAGTATTGGGCTGGATCAGTATGGCTTGCCAAGAAGGGGGCTGGGGGCTGCAAGATAAAGGCAGGAGATGGTGGTGTTGATGGTGGTGGTGAAGAAGTCGATGGTGTTAATGTTGGTGTTTGACGAATTCTTCCATGTTGAAGGTCTTTCTCGATCTTTTTGGGTTTTTCTTGGAGCTCCTGATCTTGAACAGCTGACTTTGGAAGGTCCTTAGACCTTCTACTTGCTCTGGTGTAAAGGATGAATCAGGGGTTGCTTCGGTGTCCCCCAAAATGGCTCTCCAAAAAGGTGATTCAGGGGGGGGACGTCTTTTTCATCTTGGTGCTGCATCCTTGACTCCTTCTTCCTCGATCGTCTCCACGTCGACTATTTCTCCTATGGTGGACACAGTGTACTCAGACGACGTGGAGGGGAGTGCCACCGGATGATTAATGGTGGCAGGTGCTGGAGTCGAGGCTGCTACTGGTCCGGTGATGTTGACTGCTGATGGAGGTGGCGATGCTGAGACTGCAGGAGGAGGTGGTGGAAGGCTGCTCCTATTGATTGGTTTGTAGATGTTCAGGCGTTTCCGTGGCTGCTGTCTTGGACGTTGTTGGGGAGCCTGTGGACGAGTGATTTTAGTGGAGTGCATGTTTGGGATGATAATAGAGGGCAAGTTGTTAGCTTGTAGGAGGGCAGGGAGATACACCCTTAGGAGGTTGATGTCCCCACCAGCAAGAGCAGTGGCTGTGGTGACAATGATTTTGATGATTGAGTCCTTGTCACAAGATGGCTGCTCTACTCTTGCCTTCTCCTTCCTCTTCCTGGCATGCACCGATCCCTTCACACAGTCACCCTTGGGTCCAGATACTCGATGTGCCTCCATTCCCTTCTTCCCCTTTTTGATGGGAAACTCTACCCTCTCTCCGTCACCAAGAGAGGGCAGAGCGTGGAGTGGATTGGGGCGAGATATGCTCCTTCTATGTACAAAGATGTCTCCTCCTTCCTGTTGGCTGATAAAGCCCATTCCCTTTTTGTAGTTAAACCATTTAACATGGCCAGCAAAGCAGGTGGGGGCTGCTGGAAGCATGATGGTTTTGGTGGTAAGGGATAGGTGGAGAGTTGTAGCCAATACTAGCTGGCTCCTTCAACCTTATATACATCACTCAACAACCAAGTGACAAGGAGTGGGAGGATACTGATTACCTCCACCCATATGAATACAAAGGAGTACAAAGGAGTACAAAGGAAATCAAGCAACAACAGGTCTAGTGACCCTTCTAGGCTGCTTGTCCTCCAAAACACTGAGGATCAAGTGTCAAACAGTGGTTTAGAGTGGGTAAGGGAACATTGGAAAGGGAACTACTGCCTTGGAACTAATGTCTGTGGCAGGATTGGGAAGTTAGTAGGGGACAAATGGGTTAGTAACTGAGGGGAGGATAAAATAAAGTTATTCACTTACAAACGCAGTCAGTCGCGGGTTTCATGCAAGATATTTGTCTAGGCGAAGTTTAAATTAATCAACGGTGCTGCAGTCTATAACATCTCGGGGAAGCCCATTCCATAAGTTGACAACTCGATTGAAGAAGACATTTTTAGCTTCGTGTGAGTTAAAAGATTTACCAATAATTTTGCACCCGTTTCCCCGGGTGTAATTAGATTGGTCGATACTGAAGTACTTACTACAGTTCATATTGTCGATGCCTTTGATGATTTTGAACACTTGAATTAAGTCGCCTCTTAATCTGCGCTGGGTTAAAGGAAATATATTTAATTCTCTAAGACGCTCCTCGTATGGTTTGTTTTTTAGGCTAGGTATCATTTTGGTAACTCTATGTTGAACTCGTTCTAGCTTGTCTATATCTTTTTGGTAATAAGGGCACCAGGATTGAACGCAGTATTCCAGAAGAGGGCGGACTAAGGAACTGTAAAGGGTTAGGATAACGTCTTTGGATTTATGCTCAAATGACCTTCCTATAAAGCCAATTATTTTGTTTGCCTTCTTAACAACTTCTGAACATTGTTGACTCGGTTTTAGGTTACTCGATATTGTTACTCCCAGATCGGTTTCTCTGTTTACATTCTTAAGCTGAGCGCCATTCATCAAATAGTTTGCTTTCTCATTTTGGTATCCGATATGTAGTACTTTACATTAATTTGTATTATGAGAGAGAGAGAGAGAGAGAGAGAGAGAGTCGCGAATTCAATCACCTTCCTCTCACAACTTGGAGACCGTCAAATTTTGAAATGGAAACGAAAATGACTAGATAGGGAAAGATACCTGAAGATACTGAATGTAATGACAGATATAACAGAGATATGTGGAAAGGTGTGCCCGTGAAGTTTGAATGTGAGAGAGAGAGAGAGAGAGAGAGAGAGAGAGAGAGAGAGAGAGATAAATAGAAGGAGGTTGAGTAAGGTGTAGGTAATTCATGTCACCAATGAACCATATTACAATGTTACCAAATTTGACCATAACGACATAAATTACAACCTAGGCCATTCTCTCTCTCTCTCTCTCTCCCCCCCCCCATCTCTCTCTCTCTCTCTCTCTCTCTCTCTCTCTCTCTCTCTCTCTCTCTTTCTCTCTCTTTCTCTCATATTTATCAATTACAATACTGTATCATATTTCATTCCCCACATAAGTTCTACCACACATAATTATATTTCCTTAACACCCAACCTTTCACCACTATTGCTTGCCATTATATGTATATTTAGTATACTGTATATACCATTCTACTATATGTGTGTGAGAGATAGAGAGAGAGATAAAGAAAGAGAGAGAGAGATGCACAATTGAATGTATTGTAACTGGTGCCTGTACATTTCAGATCATTGACTATAGTAATGTAATGTGAACGCTATTGATACCGTTATAAGTGAGAATTTGATAGTGATGATATTCAAATGCACTGACTTTCATTATTATTTTGACATTGATATTTCCGCATTTGTGGCCATTTTGGAGTGAAGCAATGTTGACCTGCTCCCCACTTCAACATATCCTTCCCCCTCCTTCATATATAAACAACACTTTCACCACCACAAAAGCCCTTCTTCTTCTTACAATAACTAACTTCCAAGAATACCCGACTCTCCTTCACCTCCTTCTCTTCTTTATTCCTATGATCCTCCATGCTTCTTTTCATACATTCCTTTTACCTTCGTCTGTCCTTTTTTCCTGTGATCCTCCTTGCTTCCTTTAACACATTTCCCTTTTTCCTTCTTTTTGTTTGTGTTTACGTCCTTCTCTCCTTCTTCCTTCTTTCTCGTGTTCTTCCTTCCTTCCTTCCCTCTCCTTGTTTTCTCCCTTCTCTTTTTGCTTTATGTAATCCTCTTTCCTTTCTTTCATACATCCCATTCGTTTTCTTTAATTTCTTGTTTA
Organism: Paralithodes platypus; assembly: GCA_032716605.1. Classification (NCBI taxonomy): domain Eukaryota; kingdom Metazoa; phylum Arthropoda; class Malacostraca; order Decapoda; family Lithodidae; genus Paralithodes; species Paralithodes platypus. The sequence continues at coordinate 12,303,377 of CM064508.1, forward strand.
GTTTCTTCTCTTCTTCTTCCTTCATTTGCTTTCCTTTTTTCCTTCTTTCTCGTTCAACTGCTTCTCTCCATTCTTCTTGTGATCCTCCCTGCTTTCTTTCATACATTCCTTTCGTTTCTCCTGTTCATCCTCCTTGCTTTCTTTCATACAACCTTTCCTTATTTCATCCTTTTTTGTTTTGTTTAGGAGAATTTTGTTATTTAGCAGTCTATTGTCAATTAGTTTGATAATGTCACTCATATTATAATAATTTACATTTAGTCTGCTCAAATAATTCTTGTAGTGATATCTTGTAACAGAGGAAGCAATACACAAACAAAACTGGATATGCAATTTTGTTCACAGCTCCCCAGGGTTATTCATCTTTATATAAATCCAGGCCCAACCTGGACAAAATGGATCCAGAGGGTACAGTGCATAGTTTTTCTCCGGATTGGCACTCTCCTGCCCAACAGTAGAGGGGCCCGAACCTGGTGGTAGCACTCCAGGAGGCTGCCCTGTCATTGGGTGTAATATACCAGACCAGTCGTAGTGCCGTGTATGCTCATGGGGTGGGTTTTTGTGGCTGGTTCTGGTGGGGTGCACCGGGGCCACTGGATCCTACACCCTTGTAATCTCTTGGGGGAAGGTGCTGGGAATGGTCCCCGGGATAGACTGGAGCCGGAGTTCTGGGGGGGGGGGAGGGGGGGGGGGATGCCCATTTGCCAACCTAATCACCAATTATGATTTAAACTAAAGAGAAACAACATAAGTCCGATGTTCCAAAAAAATGCACAGGATACGGACAAATGCCCCCCACAGTCTCAGACTTGCTAGTGTGAATGTTGGTAGTTTGAACCTGCGTTGCAAATGAAGTGGCTGAGATGTGTGAGAGGAGGTGAGTGGACATCTGCTGTGCCCAGGAAACACTCTGGAAAGTGTTAAATTAATGACAGTAATTATCAGAGGGCCTCAGAGCCAGAAGGGCGCAAGTGCCGCCGCGAGTGGACATCCGAAAGATGCCTTGTGCAAGCCTGGAATCCGTGAATCAGATCCTAATGTAGTGGCTCTTGCGGCCTTCTGGTTCTGAAAGCCCCATAGAACCAGAAGGCCGCAAGAGCCACTACATTAGGATCTGATTCACGGATTCCAGGCTTGCACGGAAGGGCGTTGAGACTGATACAGCGAAAGGAGGAGTGGGTGTTCTGGTGGCTCAAGAGTGGGTGGAAAGTGTGCTTCAGATTACGAAAGTTAGTGAACGGCTGAGTGTTTTGAAGTTGAAAGTTGGTGAAAAAATACTAAATGTGATATCTGCATATGTCTCACAGTCTGGCCTACAGAAAGAGATAAAAGAGGACTTCTGGAAATACACCGTCTGTGTTATTTCAGGCCTCTTGGAGATTGAAATAACAATCCTGGGAGGGGACCTGAATGGTTATGTGGGAGCATCTGCAGATGGAAACGAGGGAGAACATGGAGGAAATGGTTACGGAAGGAGAAATCTGGAAGGGGAATTTATATTGGAGTCCTGCGTTGCACTCAACATGGTTGTGTGTAACACGAAATTCATGAAAAGACAGAGCCATCTGGTCACATATAAGTCTGGGGTCTCCAGTAGCCAGATAGATTTCTTCTTGGTTAACAGGAAAGACTGGAAACTGGTTTGGGATATAAAGGTCATCGTGAGCGAAGAATGTATCCCTCCCGCATTTTTTTTTTTTTTTTTTTTTTTTTCCAACTTACTTCCTCTCGGGCATAGGCTGAGAGCCTTAACATTCACCGCTTTACAATGAACAGTGAAGCCTGTGAGGTCTTGTTCCAGTCTAGGGAGTGAGACATGTGAAGCACGTAGAGTACAACGAGCACCTGCCATCTTGCCTTCACATGAGGCACGGTGCTCACTCATGGCCCGAAACGACCCCATCTCTGAAGCCACCTCGTTCCCGTGCTTCACTGTCTCACCACCTACACTCGGACTCTCACACTTACACACACACAACGCCACCTGTTGAGCAGATAACTCACCAGGCATTGCACCCCTATAGCATATTTTGAATATGGGAATATTCATACAATGCTATTTAATCAGGGAACAATGAGGGTATTTTATTGACGTTTCGGTGGGCTTGTGGTAATGCACTGATACTAGGTACAGCACAAATTCCATCCCAATAATATCTTCCCATTGATACATCGGGATTTGAACCCGGGACCTTTGGATTACCAGGCCAGTGGCAAGACCACTCCACCACACCTCCCCTTAAGATACTTGTGTGCGACATGAGCTTATACAGAGATCCTGAACGCAAGAAGGTATACATGCCCAAAAGGAGAGTGTGTTTGCTGAAGAACAAGAAGTTAGGGATAGGTTTCATAGTGAACTGGAGGAAATTAATAGAAATATTGAAGCTAGGCCTAGCGATGTAAATAGTCAATGGAATATCCTTATGCACAGCCTTCTCGCTGCAATTGACAAAGTATGTGGGAAAAGAAAGGGTCACCCCAGGAATAAGACCTCCTGGTGGAGGAACGATGAGGTAGAATATGCTGTGAAAGAGAAAAAGAGATGCTTCAAAGCATGGAAGAAGGGAGGCAGTAAAAAGGAATATCAGGCAGCTAAACGAACTGCCATAAGAGTTATTTACAATGCTAAAAAAAGGCATTAAGGACCTGGTCCTCGATATGTTTTATGCAGGCAATTTAGTCCTAATAGCTGACAATGTGCAAGGTACTGAGAGATGGGCATGGCGAGCAAGGGTTTAAGAGTCAATATTAACAAAACCAAGGTTATACATTGTAGGTTGAGACGAGGCAATTTGGAAAAGAGCGGTGCATACCCATGTAAAGTGTGTAGAAAGGGTGTGGGGGCTAACTCGATTCGGTGTAGCATCTGTCGATGTTGAATGCACCATGGGAGAAAGCGTTGTAGTAGAATAAAAGGACCCCTGCCGAAGGATAAGTCAAAAATCGAGACATTTTAGTGCGTAGTGTGCAAGAGCGAGCTTGTGTTAAATGATGATCCTGTGGCTGTGAATTTTGGAAATTAATCATTGGAACTGGTGTACAAGTTTTGTTACCTAGGAGATACCATCTCTGCCGGTGGGGAGGCCGAGCCTGCCAATGTCGCTAGAATTAGATGTGGCTGGGAGATGTTCAGAGGACTGCTGCCAATTCTGACCATGAACAGAATGCCTCTCCCCCTGAAGGGAAAGGTGTATGCCTCATATGTTAGAAGTGCAATGGCGTATGCCTCAGAAACATACGCCGTTAAATTGGAGGATGTAAACAGAATGGAACGTAATGAAATGAGAATGGTGAGATGGATGTGTGGGGCCAAACTGCAGAATAGAATAACAAATGATGAGCTGAGGAGACGTTTAGGTATAAAGTGTATTAGCGAGGAGATGCGTACAAGTAGACTGGGATGGTACGGGCATGTGGAGAGAATGGATACACAAAATTGGGTGTAAAATTGCAGTCCTGTGATTGTGGAGGGAGCTGAATCAAAGGGTGGACCGAGGAAGACCTGGGATCAGACTAAATGTGCCGATCTCGAATCCAAAAACTCGACAAGTGATGCAGTCCTTAACAGGGTTGCATGGAACGCCACCATTAGGACAAGAGACTGAAACTGCACGTATGTGTGGAACACTCAGTCTTAAAGTGTTATGTATGTAGTGTTTACAATTAAGTTAATCATGCAGCGTCTCTCTCTCTCTCTCTCTCTCTCTCTCTCTCTCTCTCTCTCCCCGATATTAGTATTTTTGTCAATAGCAAAAATGTATTAGATATATGATGAAGTCGGAATTATACTTTCAAAAGTTGCGTCAAGTTATTATCTGGGCAGACCAAAAGTGCAGACACTGTGTTAATTATATTAATAAAGTTATAATATGTCCTGGACTTATTGTCAAGGAAGGCAGGCTCATTCACACCACCCAAGTTATTACGTTAAGTGGAATAGAAGGAGAAGGAGCAAAATTTGAATAATGATAATGATTAATATATTAAAAACTCATAAGCTAACAAAAATCCACATAAGTACAAAGGGTACAAAGGATTACAAAGGAAATCAAGCAACAACATATCTAGTGACCCTTCTAGGCTGCTTGTCCTCCAAAACACTGAGGATCAAGTGTCCAAACAGTGGTTTAGATTGGGTAAGGGAACATTGGAAAGGGAACTACTGCCCTGGAACTAATGTCCGTGGCAGGATTAGGAAATTAGTAGGGGACAGATGGGTTAGTAACTGAGGGGAGGACAAAATAAAGTTATTCATTTACAAACGCAGTCAGTCGCGGGTTTGATGCGAGATATTTGTCTAGGCGAAGTTTAAATGAATCAACGGTGCTGCAGTCTATAACATCTCGGGGAAGCCCATTCCATAAGTTGACAACTCGATTGAAGAAGAAACTTTTAGCTTCATGTGAGTTAAAAGATTTACCAATAATTTTGCACCCGTTTCCCTGCGTGTAATTAGATTGGTCGATAGTGAAGTACTTACTACAGTTCATATTGTCGATGTCTTTGATGATTTTGAACACTTGAATTAAGTTGCCTCTTAATCTGCGCTGTGTTAAAGGAAATAGATTTAATTCTCTAAGACGCTCTTCGTTTGGTTTGTACTTTAGGCTAGGTATCATTTTGGTAACTCTACGTTGAACTCGTTCTAGCTTGTCTATATCTTTTTGGTAATAAGGGCACCAGGATTGAACGCAGTATTCCAGAAGAGGGCGGACTAAGGAATTGTAAAGGGTTAGGATAACGTCTTTGGATTTATGCTCAAATGACCTTCCTATAAAGCCAATTATTTTGTGTGCCTTCTTAACAACTTCTGAACATTGTTGACTCGGTTTTAGGTTACTCGATATTGTTACTCACAGATCGGTTTCTCTGTTTACATTCTTAAGCTGAGTGCCATTCATCAAATAGTTTGCTTTCTCATTTTGGTATCTGATATGTACTACTTTACATTTATCCGCATTGAAACTCATTCGCCAAATTTGGGCCCAACATGACAAATTATCTAGATTGTGTTGCATATCGTCAACTTGTTCTTTTTAGAGTACGCTATTCTCAATTTTTGTATCGTCAGCAAATTTTGAGATTGTACAGGTGAGACCCTCATCTATGTCGTTGATATAAATTAGAAAGATAATTGGTCCTAGTACCGATCCCTGGGGTACCGCGCTACTTACATAGGTCCATTTAGATGCCTTACCGTTTATGACTACTCTTTGCTTTCTGTCGCTGAGCCAATTTTCTATCCATTTCAACACACCATCTTGTATTCCATGCGCTTTTAATTTTAGCAGTAAACGTTTGTGGGAAACTTTGTCAAAGGCCTTTTGAAAATCAAGGTATATAATATCTACAGCTTTACTCTCATCGTAGAGGTTGAGGTTATCGTGGAAGAAGTCTAAGAGGTTTGTTAAACAGGAACGTTTTTTACGAAAGCCGTGTTGAATATCTTTATGTATGTTATTTTCCTCTAAGTAATTTATGAGTCTGTCTCTTATGAGTGTTTCTAGCATTTTACATACAACTGAGGTTAAGCTAATTGGACGATAGTTGCTGGGTAGGGATTTGCTGCCTTTTTTTTAATATCGGTGTTACGTTGGCTAGCTTCCACTGACCAGGCATAGTTCCAGACTGCAAGGATTTATTGAATATCAATGTCAGTGGTTTAGAGAGCTCATCCTTAGCTTTCTTTAGGACTCTAGGTGAAATTGTATCAGGTCCAGGCGTTTTATTTACCTTGAGTTTATCTAAACAATTCAATACTTCTCTCTCTGTAACCGTGATAATGCTTAGAACATCTGAATTATCAATCTGAATCGGCGATGGTGTAGGGATATCACTGAGGTCTTCCATTGTGAAAACTGGTGCAAAGAGGGTATTGAGGGCATTACTCATTTGTACTTCGTCTTTGGTGTATTCTCCATTTTCATCGACTAACGGTCCAACAGTTGAATTAACTACTTTTTTCTTTCTGATATAACTGTATAATTCTTTTGGGTTTGTTTTACTTTGATTCGCAACATGTAACTCCAGGGTCTTTTTACGTTGCTAATTAACTTTTTGGCTTTGCGTCGTAGCTCTACAAATTTCACCCGTTCTTCGTCATTTTGTAAGGATTTTAATCTATCATTAGCAAATTTTTTAGCAAGCAGACAGTTTGAAATATCTTTATTCCACCATTTGGGCATATTATTATGGCCTGCACGCCGTATTTTCGATGGTATGCAGTCCTGCACTGCTTTTAGGTAAGTGGTTTCGAATAATTCCCAAGATGTATTGATGTCGTTATTGTTAATTAAAAGTTCCAGTCAGATTCTTTAAACATAGCTCTAAGTTTATGAAAGTTTGCTTTCTTGAAATTAGGGACTTTTTCGATGCTGCTATTTGGTTCGTAATTAGTAAACTTTAAAGTGAAAGTTATTGTACGATGGTCGCTGTTACTGAATTCATCACCAACATTCAAATTCTCTATTAATTCTTTTTTTGTTGCAAGTACAAGGTCAAGAACGTTAATACCACGGGTCGGCGATCGAACATATTGATAGTGTGAACTCTCTTGCAAGTTCGCATACAAGTCATGTCCGGAATGTGAAGTAAGAGTATCGCCCCACTTGGTCACAGGTAAATTTAAGTCGCCAAAAAATACGGTATCTTGCGAGTTACTTACATTTGCAATTTGTTCATAAATTTCTCTGCCAGTTAGCACTGATTGAGCTGGAGGTCTGTATATTAATGTAAGTATTATTGTTGTACCTTTATTATTCTTTATTAGCACAACAGATGTGTCGACGTTCACAATTTGAGGTTTTGACAAGAGGGTCGGGTTAAGAGTTTCTTTGATATAAAATAAAACGCCACCTCCATTTTTATTTATTCGGCTGTTCTCAAACATTACATAACCGGGAAGTAATTACTCTGCTAAAAAGTTTCTATCTTCTGTATTGAGCCAAGATTCTGTTATGCCAATCACATCATAATTTTCTGTAAACACTAGTTCCTCTAAATCTGAAAATTGATTGCGTATGCTACGAGCGTTTGCATAGAAAACGTTTAAAGTTGAATGCAATGGTGATGTTATTCATAGCCATTGATTACCTCGGTAACTTATTCGACCCTAATCAACCTAATCTAACCAAACTTCTCTTCACCACCTAATATAAAGCAACATTAAGTTGGGTAAGGTTTAACTTGATGATAAGCTGCTGTGAACATCCCGACTAAAGTAAACATAATTATATAACTAAATAACTAAATAAACTAAAAAAGGTGAACATTCGAATCCGTCCAACCTGTGAAACTTAACTTTTGTTTTAGTAAAACTCACAATTAACCCAGTAATTTAAACTGCATTAATGTTAGTCCATATATTTTCCCTGAACTTCCATCACATCTCCCAACGTAAATTGCACAATTTTCACCTCGCTTTCTCTCTCTCTCTCTCGCTCTCTCTATCTCTCTCTCTCTCTCTCTCTCTCTCTGGTCGTGCAAGGTGTTAGTGGATGGAGTGAGAGGGTATCTGGCTAGGAATTTGTAGTGGCTGCTAATTGGCCAAATTAAAAGTATATGCTGCATACATATTACATAATATTGATGACAATTACGATATCAAACTGGAACTACCCAAAGAGCGATTTGAGAAGCATTAAATATCTCGAGTCTGGTTGAGACATTTTTGAACGAGTTTTTAAATGAGTAAACAAATAAGATTTATAAGTTAAGTAATGTATGCAACAAATGAAATTATTAAGGATATATATATGATAAATGTAGATATAGACGTAGGGTATATAATAATGAACAAGGCCATATGAGGACAAATTTGTTACTATAAAAAAACGACGAAAGTGAGGGAAATATAAGTGTGAAGTGTTAGCTAGGGAACCCTATGATGGACACTGAGGAAGGATATATTTGGTAACGAGGACTGATGGGAGAGAAAGGGTCATATTTCGTCCTTATTATTTCTTGCCCCCCTCCCCCCCCCCCCTCTCTCTCTCTCTCTCTCTCTCTCTCTCTCTCTCTCTCTCTCTCTCTCTCTTCAATCAGCTTGACCTCAGTACTATGCAAAATACCTGAAACATTAATACGAAACAGAATCGTTAATCACTTGGAGGATAATAATATACTAAAAGACACACAGCATGGTTTTCCCATAACACGTTCCTGCATAACAAACCTTTTAGACTTCTTCCATGACATCCTAAATCTATATGACTAAAGTAAAGCTGTTGTGACGCATGTCCACGTGTGAGCATGCTGTACAGAACGCCTAGTCATGCCCCACTCTCGCTAGGATCGTCAGGGCAGGAACTTTGGCTGTAGTCTATGTAGAGTTTCCTAACTTAGTTCGTGTGAGCCGTTGTACTATAAGTATTATGAATATGTATTTTGTTTTCATCTGAGTCAACGAGTTCTATTTTATATCATTAGTTATAAGTATTGTGTGTAAAACTTATTTGTAATGATGGGAAGAGAAACAGCCACAGTTAGGGGTCAGTGGGTACGCCAGGCAGGAGGTAGGCCTAACTCACTAGCACTCCTCCCTCCCTCAGTGCTAGGGGGAGCCTTTGTGTATCCCAGAGGAGAGAGAGAAATTACTAATGGTTGTCAGTGGGCGGTCCTTAGTAGTTCACGTTGGGCTCACTAGAGGGCCGGGTATAAAAGGGAAGTCTAGCCATTTTTTCATCAGAACTCATTAGACAGAGCGACTTCTCATTTCCCTTGCTAACTATATATATTCTTCTGACTGATGGGAACTTTCTCTACTACCTTACATTCTTATTTCCTCTTTTCCCTGCCCTGTATAACTTCCATGGTCCCGTTGGTGCAGAGCTAGTCAGCCAACGTATTATCGCTTGAGTTCTCACGAGATACTTGCCTGTTAGATAGCCTATTTTGGAAGGGTTGACTTAGAATAGGATTGATTTATGTTTGTTGCACTTGTATATGAATTTCCCTGTGTGTTATTATTATTATTCCTGTTTTCTGCTGGTCTAGGTAATGCTAGACTGGGGTAAGGCTTTTCTGTGTTACGAGTTGTTGTTTGATGCAGTGGTTAAGCGATAAACCTGCATACTCGTTTCGGTTCAGTGAAGCCTAGGTTGTCTGCGCGGCTGACTGTGTTGAGTTAATTAATAATTTACAGTGCGTGAGGGCAAGAGCCTAACCACCCTGTATTTTATTAACAGTTTGTTTTTACTTTGTCAAGGAGCCGGGAGAAAACCAGATACAAGGGATCTGGATTTCTCAAAGTGCACTTGTTAGTTTTAACGTAATACTTTAAACAGTCGTCAGGACTTCGCTAGGCTACGAGCCGTTTTTGCTCAGTCACTGCTACCTTTTTGCCTACAGTACCCCAGCTAGACTTTGCTCGATTAGTAGATACAGAATAGTATTGAAGCTTTCCTTATGTATGATATTGTTTATGCACTATTGATTTCATGTGTTGCAAGCTTGGCTACTTTAGTGATTAGTGGCCCACGAGCACAATCCGAGTAGGCTATTGCCGTTGCATTTGCGGAGTACTTCTTTTTAATGTTTGCCATTTACTATTGCATATTCTTTTAATTATTCTTATGCCAATTTAAGCCTTTAATAGTATTTAATTGCCAGTGTTTTTGTTCATTGAATTACTGTTCAAAATCCGATACGTACTTCTTACGAGCATCCGAGAAGCATCTAACTTTTTTCAGAAGATTCCTTGCTCGATGCTTAAGGACTATTAATTAACATAACGTAATAGTGCCGATCCGAAGTAGAGGGTGGTGGACTTCTTAAGTTCATAGTCAAGGGTGGATTACTTCGGCTTCGGCCAACACTATTCTTTGGTGTTGTTGTTTCTTACTTCATTGTTTGATTGTTGACCAGACTAGATAATTCCTGTCTCTTTACTAGTCTGTTGTTGAACACTAGTACCGAGTTCTTGTATACCCCGTTATAGCAGATTGAACTCTGGAGGGTATTGGTGTTTTTTGTTCGGCTGGCAGTACTCAGGGGTTGGGATCGTGTGTTTCCGTTGTGGCAGCGAGCCGTATTAGAGTCCTGATTGAGAGCCCTTGTGTACCCGAGTGCCAGTTCGTAACAAATGGCGACCATGCTTAGGATTTTGTGAACAGTATAAATTTTTGCAGAGTTGTACAACATTTGTTTGTTTGTATTTTAGCGTGCATATTGAAGAATTTATTTTTTTGTATGGCAATTAGTAAAGCATTTAAGAGACTCCAGTTAATTTAGTAATTAGTGCTTGCATAGGAAGTTTAACACTTTTGTCTCGAGAATTTTTTTGTGGACTTCAGTATGTCGTGCATTAGCACTGACGATGAGCGAGAGATGTCATTTGAAGGTGTGCCGTTAGTAACCAGTGAGGAGGATGCTAGAGTTTTTGTGAGTAAGCGGTGTGACGCATGTCCAGTGTGAGCATGGTGTACAGAACGCCTAGTCATGCCCCACTCTCGCTAGGATCGTCAGGGCAGGAACTTTGGCTGTAGTCTATGTAGAGTTTCCTAATTTAGTTCATGTGAGCCGTTGTACTATAAGTATTATGAATATGTATTTTGTTTTCATCTGGGTCAACGAGTTCTATTTTATATCATTAGTTATAAGTATTGTGTGTAAAACTTATTTGTAATGATGGGAAGAGAAACAGCCACAGTTGGGAGTCAGTGGGTGCGCCAGGCGGGAGGTGGGCCTAACTCACTCGCATTCCTCCCTCCCTCAGTGCTAGGGGAGCCTTTGTGTATCCCAGAGGAGAGAGAGAAATTACGTAATGGTTGTCAGTGGGCGGTCCTTAGTAGTTCACGTTGGGCTCACTAGAAGGCCGGGTATAAAAGGGAATTCTAGCAATTTTTTCATCAGAACTCATTAGGCAGAGCGACTTCTCATTTCCCTTGCTAACTATATATATTCTTCTGACTGATGGGAACTTTCTCTACTACCTTACATTCTTATCTCCTCTTTTCCCTGCCTGTTTAACTTCCATGGTCCCGTTGGTGCAGAGCTAGTCAGCCAACGTATTATCGCTTGAGTTCTCACGAGATACTTGCCTATTAGATAGCCTATTTTGGAAGGGTTAATTTAGAATAGGATTGATTTATGTTTGTTGCACTTGTATATGCATTTCCCTGTGTGTTATTATTATTATTCCTGTTTTCTGCTAGTCTAGGTAATGCTAGACTGGGGTAAGGCTTTTCTGTGTTACGAGTTGTTGTTTGATGCAGTGGTTAAGCGATAAACCTGCATACTCGTTTCGGTTCAGTGAAGCCTAGGTTGTCTTCGCGGCTGACTGTGTTGAGTTAATAATTTACAGTGCGTGAGGGCAAGAGCCTAACCACCCTGTATTTTATTAACAGTTTGTTTTTACTTTGTCAAGGAGCCGGGAGAAAACCAGATACAAGGGATCTGGATTTCTCAAAGTGCACTTGTTAGTTTTAACGTAATACTTTAAACAGTTGTGAGGACTTCGCTAGGCTACGAGCCGTTTTTGCTCAGTCACTGCTACCTTTTTGCCTACAGTACCCCAGCTAGACTTTACTCGATTAGTAGATACAGAATAGTATTGAAGCTTTCCTTATGTATGATATTGTTTATGCACTATTGATTTCATGTGTTGCAAGCTTGGCTACTTTAGTGATTAGTGGCCCACGAGCACAATCCGAGTAGGCTATTGCCGTTGCATTTGCGGAGTACTTCTTTTTAATGTTTGCCATTTACTATTGCATATTCTTTTAATTATTCTTATGCCAATTTAAGCCTTTAAAAGTATTTAATTGCCCGTGTTTTTGCTTATTGAATTATTGTTCAAAATCCGATACGTACTTCTTACGAGCATTCGAGAAGCATCTAACTTTTTTCAGAAGATTCCTTGCTCGATGCTAAAGGACTATTAATTAACGTAACCTAATAGTGCCGATCCGAAGTAGAGGGTGGAGGACTTCTTAAGTTCATAGTCAAGGGTGGATTACTTCGGCTTCGGCCAACACTATTCTTTGGTGTTGTTGTTTTTTACTTCATTGTTTGATTGTTGACCAGACTAGATAATTCCTGTCTCTTTATTAGTCTGTTGTTGAACACTAGTACCAAGTTATTGTATACACTGTTATAGCAGATTGAACTCTGGAGGGTATCGGGTGTTTTTTGTTTGGCTGGCAGTACTCAGGGGTTGGGATCGTGTGTTTCCGTTGTGGCAGCGAGCCGTATTCGAGTCCTGATTGAGAGCCCTTGTGTACCCGAGTGCCAGTTCGTAACAAATGGCGACCTTGCTTAGGATTTTGTGAACAGTATACATTTTTGCAGAGTTGTACAACATTTGTTTGTTTGTATTTTAGCGTGCATATTGAAGAATATATTTTTTTGTATGGCAATTAGTAAAGCATTTAAGAGACTCTAGTTAATTTAGTAATTAGTGCTTGCATAGGAAGTTTAACACTTTTGTCTCGAGAATTTTTTTGTGGACTTCAGTATGTCGTGCATTAGCACTGACGATGAGCGAGAGATGTCATTTGAAGGTGTGCCGTTAGTAACCAGTGAGGAGGATGCTAGAGTTTTTGTGAGTAAGCGGTACCACGTGACGGAGGAGAGGCTGACTGGGGTGGATGTTTGTGGCTTGCACCTGATAGCCAAGGTTTTGGGCATTTCCAATGTAGCAGGGATGTCCAAGGGGGAGCTGATTTCCTGGGTGTTGCGTGGGCGACATGGTGTTTCGGAAGAGAGGGCGTTTGGGAGGTTCCTCCCCAGATCCCCTCTCACTCGACTCCCACAGTGCCGTCCACTCAGTTACCGGAGGTTAGCACTCTCCCACAGAGGGATGAGAATTGGCAGATTGGAGTGCCCTCGGGTGGTGCAAGTGGTGGTTCCCCAGTTTTTGCCCCCCCTCCTTCAGTAGTGGCAGCTCCCTCTTCCTGCCTGTCTCCAGAGATGGTATTTAGACTTGAGCTTGCTAAGATTGAGGCTAGGAAGCAGGAGAATGAGACTAGGAAGCAGGAGGATGAGACCAGGAGGCAGGAGGATGAGACGAGGAGGCATGAGATTGAGGTTAGGAGGCATGAGGCTGAGCTTAGGTACGACTCTGAGAAAATTGTGCTAAATTGGATTTAGATAAGACTCGTGCAGAGTCGACAGGGACTCGGATGGGCCGTGAGGGCCAAGTAAGAGAACAGTCCTTGGCCCAATTAGTCAAATTGGTGCCGGTATTTAGTGAAACTGAAGTCACAGAATTTTTTAATCGTTTTGAGAAGAAGTGTAGGGAGCATAATTGGCCTGAAGAGAAGTGGGCATCTCTAGTCTCCTCAAGACTTACGGGTAAGGGTCTGAAGGCTTATGATGCACTGCCTTTAGAGTCTTGCATTGACTACCCAGAATTGAAGAGAGCTGTCCTACGGGCATACGAGTTGCAACCGGAAACATATCGATTGAAGTTTTGGGGTGTTACAAAGACTAGGGAGGCGACCTTTCTTGAACATGCCCGGGACTTAAAAGATGCACTTAAAAACTGGACACGTTCTGAGAAAGCTGAGACGGCAGAACAGTTAACTGAGCTGTTTCTGCTCGAGCAGTTTTATAAGTGTACTGGTGCAGAAATGACTTTAACTATTAAAGAAAAGAACCCAAGAACTCTTCAAGAGGCAGCTGAGATGGCTGACCTCAGGTTGTCGCTAATCAGGGGATGTGAATCTGTAAAGCGTGTTGATGCAGTTCCCAAGAGGCGCGATACTCCAAACCCTCGAGCTCAGGACAATCACTATAGATATAAACCTCAGTTTAAAAGCCAAGATACCAGGACTGAACCAAAGACTATAGCCGTCCCATTACAGAAGGGTCAGAACTCCGCCCCTTATCAGAAGAGACCGATAGGGGAAGTGGAATGTTTTCATTGTAGAAAGAAGGGGAATTATGCAAAATCTTGTCCTAGTAAGCCGCCAGCTGCAGCCGTGTCTTTGGTGCGCAGCATAGGTGTGGCTGAAATGTCGTCTGGATTTACCCAGGGTAGTTTGCCAGCGGCAGGGTCACAGGCTATGTATAAGACTCAGGAAGGCTCGTCCCCTGTCCGTGATGTCTTTTGCGCCCATAGAGGGACCGGTAGGGTAAGTTGGGCGGGTTGCCAGCATAAGGTGGAAGTTTTGCGTGATACTGGAGCTTCACAGACACTTTTGAAGAATTTCACGGGGCGACCAATTAATGCGGCACGGGTGGTTGTTGTTCAGGGTATTAATGCGACCAGGTCATACCCGTTGGTTCGTGTGGAGCTGGAAGTTGATGGTGTGATTAAGGACTTAGATGTTGCGATCGTTGAGAAATTGCCAGTGGAGGGCGTCGACCTTCTTCTCGGCAACGACTTTGCGGTGCCTACTTTAGACGTTCCACCCTTAGTCGTTGCCGAGAGGCCGGCCGACGTGAGTAGGGAGGAACAAGAGTGGGTAGTGAGTTGTCAACACCAACAGATGGCATGTGTGGTAACTCGTTCCCAAGCATTTAAGGTATCACAGCCTATTTCCCAGGCCACAGAACAGCGGAGGAAGGAAGGGAATTAAGGAGAAGCGGAAGGCTGGGAAAAGTTTGAAGAGTTTAGAACCAGTGGCTCTCCCAAAAGACCCAATAGCAGGACCTTTGACCGAGTCTGTTGTAACTCCAGTGCCTAAGACAGTTGATAAGGTAGTGGAGGAGGCAGAGACTCAGAGACAGCACCGTTACCTGCAGCGAGAAAACCGGATGTCTAAGTTGGATGTTGGGGGAGGGCATGAGTTGTTGACCAAGCAGTTAGACATGTTGGCTCCCACAGACATTCGAAAGTTGCAATTAGAGGATCCAGAGGTTTTGCAGTGTACCAATGGGGCTGTGGAGTTAGAAGAAGATAGGGATGCAAAGGCAGGGGATTTTTTTTTCTTTAATGGAATTTTATACCACCGAAATGAAGATCCTAAAAGGAACTGGGAGGGCGGATCAGGTACAGTTGACCAGCTGGTCGTGCCAGAGGGTTGCAGGGAAAGTTTGCTTAAGTTGGCTCATGATTCTCCATTATCAGGACATTTGGGTGCCAAGAAAACGGTGGCGGCTTTGGGAAAATTGTTTTGGTGGCCGGGGATGAAGTCTCATGTGCAGTCATGGATAAACTCACGTGATATTTGTCAACATGACGGAAAACCGAACCAAGTTATTCCTAAGGCTCCGTTACACCCTATTCCTGTGATTGGGCCACCCTTTAGTAAAATTATTGTTGACATGGTTGGTCCACTCCCTCCACTAAGGCTGGAAATAAATTTTTGTTAACCATAATGGATGTTGCCACTAGATACCCCGATGCATACCCTATGAAAAATGGAATGGCTAAGACGGTAGTCAGTAACTTGTTGTGGTACTTCTCAAGGTACGGGTAGCCGGAGTAGATTCAGTCTGATCAGGGATCTAATTTCACCTCCAACATGTTCAAGCAAACAATGCAACAGCATGGGATACGAGCAGTAGTATCGTCAGCGTATCACCCTGAGAGTCAAGGGGTGCTTGAGCGGTGGCATGCTACACTTAAAAGCATGCTCAGGTGTTATTGTGCTGACAACGGTATGGATTGGGATCTTGGATTGCCTTATGTGCTGTTTGCTGCTCGGGAGGTACCTGGTGAGAGCCTGGGATTTAGTCCAAACGAGCTGATTTTTGGACACCGTGTCAGGGGCCCCCTTAACATGCTGAAAGAAATTTGGGAGGGGACTGTGCAGCCTTGTCCATTATTAAAGTATGTGCTTGAAAGCCTTGAGTGCATGCTTAAGAGTCTGGAGATGGCAGGTAGAAATTTGACAGAATCACAAGCTTTGATGAAGGACAGGTATGATCGCAAAGTGAGGCTCCGGAAGTTCACTGTAGGACAAGAGGTATTAATTTTGTTGCCTTTGGTTGGTAACCCCCTCTCTGCGAAGTACACTGGACCTTATAAAATTGTAGAACAAATTTCAGACTTAGATTACCTTGTTGCCACTCCAGACAGGAGGAAAAAGAACCAGTTATGTCACGTGAACCTTATTAAAGAGTATGTGAGGCGCCCCTCTGAGCCTCTCACTGTCCCTGTGTTGGCTTGTTGCGGCCATGGTGGAGAAGGAGAGGGGGACAGTCAAGCTTCAGAGGAGGATAGCTGGGATCAACATGTTTCAGCGGATCAGTGGGCGGGGAACTCGAGCCTTAGGGCTGACGAGGCTATAGCTCATTTGCCTGAGCCGCAGTTTGATGCTATCCGTCAGTTGTTCGGTTCATACCCCACTGTATTTGCTGAACACCCAGGCCTCACTACTCAGGCTATGCATGATGTTGACGTGGGGGACCATATACCCTTTAAGTCAATCCCGTACCGTGTGCCCCCCATAAAACTACCAGCTCTGAGGGATGAGTTGGAGTATATGCTCGGTAGAGGGTTGATAGAGAAAGGAACAGTTAAGTGGACTTCCCCCGTAACACTGCAGCCTAAGCCAGATGGCAAGGTACGCTTTTGTATTGATTTCCGTAGGTTAAACGGTTTGACTCCAACTAACCCATATCCTCTTCCTCGGGTTGATGATAGTGTTGACAAAATTGGTAATGCTCGTTTTTTGTCTAAAGTAGATTTAGTGAAAGGTTACTGGCAAGTACCTTTGTCCGAGCGTGCTAAAGAGGTATGTGGTTTTGTAGTGGACGGGAGTACTTACCGGTGCAATGTTATGCCTTACGGACTTAAGAATGCAGCAGCAACGTTTCAGAACCTGATGAATGAAATTGTAAAGGACATTCCGAATTGCACCGTATATTTGGACGATGTAATCATTTATGATGACGACTTTGAGAGCCATTGTGAGCACCTTGAGACCTTGTTCCGGAAACTTAGTGAAGCAGGTCTGGTAGTAAATTTGGCAAAGTGTGACTTCGTAAAAGCCACTGTGCAGTACCTTGGGTTTGTAGTGGGAAGGGGACAGGTGTGCCCTCCTCAGAACAAGGTACAGGCTATCAATAAATTTCCGCACCCAACAACCAAGAAGCAGGTTATGAGATTCTTGGATATGATAGGCTACTACAGACGCTTCATAAAAGGTTACTCAACGGTGTTGGCACCTCTCACAGATTTGTTATCTAAAGACAAAAAGTTTTTGTGGGCACCTGAGTGTGAAAAGGCTTTCACTTTGGTGAAACATTTGCTATGTACTCACCCGATACTCAGGGCCCCAGACTTTAACAGGCCTTTTCAGCTGGCAACAGATGCTAGTGGTGTACGGGCTGGTGCCATCTTGCTACAGACAGACAATGAAGGTGTGGAACACCCAGTAAGTTTCTTTTCTAAGAAGTTCAATGCTGCACAAAAGAACTATTCTACAATAGAAAAGGAATTACTGGCGATTGTGCTGTCGCTCAGGCACTTCGAGGTGTATGTTCCAGTCTATGGCCCAGTCGTGGTTATCTACACTGATCATCACCCTTTGAGATTCCTGAATCAATTTCACAATCGCAATATGAGACTGACCAGGTGGTCTTTGATGTTGCAGGAGTATAACCTGGACATCCGTCATATTGCTGGATGTGACAATGTGATTGCGGATTGTTTATCAAGGGTGAATGATCAGTCGTAGGCTATCACAGGTGTGTGGGTTTGAGTGGAGGAAAATAGGCTGCCCTTATAGTGCAGCCGGAAAAAACATATTAAAATATAAAAATCATATAAAAACTCTTTCTTTTGATATAGGTAATCGTATAAGTTTGTCATAGCCTATAGAGTTTGAGTAGTCCACGAACTATCAAACGGCTGAGCTGCTGTAAGCTCGCTCTGGGAGCATGATATTGTGTCTTTTGCTATTGTTGGGAGGAGTTATAAAATGTGATTTTTTTTTTTTTTTTAATAATAATATGTGTTTTGGTGATAAACTCAGCTTTGTTTTAGTGCCATGCGGTCGCTGGGTGTGAGGGGCTTGATGGGGTTCTGTGTTTGTCAGATTTTAGCTCAGGGTTGAGCAAGTAAAATCTTGGGGGAGGTGTGACGCATGTCCAGTGTGAGCATGCTGTACAGAACGCCTAGTCATGCCCCACTCTCGCTAGGATCGTCAGGGCAGGAACTTTGGCTGTAGTCTATGTAGAGTTTCCTAACTTAGTTCATGTGAGCCGTTGTACTATAAGTATTATGAATATGTATTTTGTTTTCATCTGGGTCAACGAGTTCTATTTTATATCATTAGTTATAAGTATTGTGTGTAAAACTTATTTGTAATGATGGGAAGAGAAACAGCCACAGTTGGGGGTCAGTGGGTGCGCCAGGCGGGAGGTGGGCCTAACTCACTCGCATTCCTCCCTCCCTCAGTGCTAGGGGAGCCTTTGTGTATCCCAGAGGAGAGAGAGAAATTACATAATGGTTGTCAGTGGGCGGTCCTTAGTAGTTCACGTTGGGCTCACTAGAGGGCCGGGTATAAAAGGGAAGTCTAGCCATTTTTTCATCAGAACTCATTAGGCAGAGCGACTTCTCATTTCCCTTGCTAACTATATATTCTTCTGACTGATGGGAACTTTCTCTACTACCTTACATTCTTATCTCCTCTTTTCCCTGCCTGTTTAACTTCCATGGTCCCGTTGGTGCAGAGCTAGTCAGCCAACGTATTATCGCTTGAGTTCTCACGAGATACTTGCCTATTAGATAGCCTATTTTGGAAGGGTTAACTTAGAATAGGATTGATTTATGTTTGTTGCACTTGTATATGCATTTCCCTGTGTGTTATTATTATTATTCCTGTTTTCTGCTAGTCTAGGTAATGCTAGACTGGGGTAAGGCTTTTCTGTGTTACGAGTTGTTGTTTGATGCAGTGGTTAAGCGATAAACCTGCATACTCGTTTCGGTTCAGTGAAGCCTAGGTTGTCTTCGCGGCTGACTGTGTTGAGTTAATAATTTACAGTGCGTGAGGGCAAGAGCCTAACCACCCTGTATTTTATTAACAGTTTGTTTTTACTTTGTCAAGGAGCCAGGAGAAAACCAGATACAAGGGATCTGGATTTCTCAAAGTGCACTTGTTAGTTTTAACGAAATACTTTAAACAGTTGTGAGGACTTCGCTAGGCTACGAGCCGTTTTTGCTCAGTCACTGCTACCTTTTTGCCTACAGTACCCCAGCTAGACTTTACTCGATTAGTAGATAAAGAATAGTATTGAAGCTTTCCTTATGTATGATATTATTTATGCACTATTGATTTCATGTGTTGCAAGCTTGGCTACTTTAGTGATTAGTGGCCCACGAGCACAATCCGAGTAGGCTATTGCCGTTGCATTTGCGGAGTACTTCTTTTTAATGTTTGCCATTTACTATTGCATATTCTTTTAATTATTCTTATGCCAATTTAAGCCTTTAATAGTATTTAATTGCCAGTGTTTTTGCTTATTGAATTACTGTTCAAAATCCGATACGTACTTCTTACGAGCATCCGAGAAGCATCTAACTTTTTTCAGAAGATTCCTTGCTCGATGCTTAAGGACTATTAATTAACGTAACGTAATAGTGCCGATCCGAAGTAGAGGGTGGAGGACTTCTTAAGTTCATAGTCAAGGGTGGATTACTTCGGCTTCGGCCAACACTATTCTTTGGTGTTGTTGTTTTTTACTTCATTGTTTGATTGTTGACCAGACTAGATAATTCCTGTCTCTTTATTAGTCTGTTGTTGAACACTAGTACCAAGTTCTTGTATACCCCGTTATAGCAGATTGAACTCTGGAGGGTATCGGGTGTTTTTTGTTTGGCTGGCAGTACTCAGGGGTTGGGATCGTGTGTTTCCGTTGTGGCAGCGAGCCGTATTCGAGTCCTGATTGAGAGCCCGTGTGTACCCGAGTGCCAGTTCGTAACAGCGGTACCACGTGACGGAGGAGAGGCTGACTGGGGTGGATGTTTGTGGCTTGCACCTGATAGCCAAGGTTTTGGGCATTTCCAATGTAGCAGGGATGTCCAAGGGGGAGCTGATTTCCTGGGTGTTGCGTGGGCGACATGGGGTTTCGGAGGAGAGGGCGTTTGGGGGGGTTCCTCCCCAGATCCCCTCTCACTCGACTCCCACAGTGCCGTCCACTCAGTTACCGGAGGTTAGCACTCTCCCACAGAGGGATGAGAATTGGCAGATTGGAGTGCCCTCGGGTGGTGCACGTGGTGGTTCCCCAGTTTTTGCCCCCCCTCCTTCAGTAGTGGCAGCTCCCTCTTCCTGCCTGTCTCCAGATATGGTATTTAGACTTGAGCTTGCTAAGATTGAGGCTAGGAAGCAGGAGAATGAGACTAGGAGGCATGAGATTGAGGTTAGGAGGCAAGAGGATGAGACCAGGAGGCAAGAGGATGAGACCAGGAGGCATGAGGCTGAGGTTAGGTACGACTCGGAGAAATATTGTGCTAAATTAGATTTAGATAAGACTCGTGCAGAGTCGACAGGGACTCGGATGGGCCGTGAGGGCCAATTAAGAGAACAGTCCTTGGCCCAATTAGTCAAATTGGTGCCGGTATTTAGTGAAACTGAAGTCACAGAATTTTTTAATCGTTTTGAGAAGAAGTGTAGGGAGCATAATTGGCCTGAAGAGAAGTGGGCAGCTCTAGTCTCCTCAAGACTTACGGGTAAGGGTCTGAAGGCTTATGATGCACTGCCTTTAGAGTCTTGCATTGACTACCCAGAATTGAAGAGAGCTGTCCTACGGGCATACGAGTTGCAACCGGAAACATATCGATTGAAGTTTCGGGGTGTTACAAAGACTAGGGAGGCGACCTTTCTGGAACATGCCCGGGACTTAAAAGATGCACTTAAAAACTGGACACGTTCTGAGAAAGCTGAGACGGCAGAACAGTTGACTGAGCTGTTTCTGCTCGAGCAGTTTTATAAGTGTACTGGTGCAGAAATGACTTTAAATATTAAAGAAAAGAACCCAAGAACTCTTCAAATGGCTGACCTCAGGTTGTCGCTAATCAGGGGATGTGAATCTGTAAAGCGTGTTGATGCAGTTCCCAAGGGGCGCGATACTCCAAACCCTCGAGCTCAGGACAATCACTATAGATATAAACCTCAGTTTAAAAGCCAAGATACCAGGACTGAACCAAAGACTACAGCCGTCCCATTACAGAAGGGTCAGAACTCCGCCCCTTATCGGAAGAGACCGATAGGGGAAGTGGAATGTTTTCATTGTAGAAAGAAGGGGCATTATGCAAAATCTTGTCCTAGTAAGCCGCCAACTGCAGCCGTGTCTTTGGTGCGCAGCATAGGTGTGGCTTTAAATGTCGTCTGGATTTACCCAGGGTAGTTTGCCAGCGGCAGGGTCACAGGCTATGTATAAGACTCAGGAAGGCTCGTCCCCTGTCCGTGATGTCTTTTGCGCCCATAGAGGGACCGGTAGGGTAAGTTGGGCGGGTTGCCAGCATGAGGTGGAAGTTTTGCGTGATACTGGAGCTTCACAGACACTTTTGAAGAATTTCACGGGGCGACCAATTAATGCGGCACGGGTGGTTCTTGTTCAGGGTATTAATGCGACCAGGTCATACCCGTTGGTTCGTGTGGAGCTGGAAGTTGATGGTGTGATTAAGGACTTAGATGTTGGGATCGTTGAGAAATTGCCAGTGGAGGGCGTCGACCTTCTTCTCGGCAACGACTTTGCGGTGCCTACTTTAGAAGTTCCACCCTTAGTCGTTGCCGAGAGGCCGGCCGACGTGAGTAGGGAGGAACAAGAGTGGGTAGTGAGTTGTCAACGCCAACAGATGGTATATGTGGTAACTCGTTCCCAAGCATTTAAGGTATCACAGCCTATTTCCCAGGCCACAGAACAGCGGAGGAAGGGAATTAAGGAGAAGCGGAAGGCTGGGAAAAGTTTGAAGAGTTTAGAACCAGTGGCTCTCCCAAAAGACCCAATAGCAGGACCTTTGACCGAGTCTGTTGTAACTCCAGTGCCTAACACAGTTGATAAAGTAGTGGAGGAGGCAGAGACTCAGAGACGGCACCGTTACCTGCGGCGAGAAAACCGGATGTCTAAGTTGGATGTTGGGGGAGGGCATGAGTTGTTGACCAAGCAGTTAGACATGTTGGCTCCCACAGACATTCGAAAGTTGCAATTAGAGGATCCAGAGGTTTTGCAGTGTACCAATGGGGCTGTGGAGTTAGAAGAAGATAGGGATGCAAAGGCAGGGGATTTTTTTGTCTTTAATGGAATTTTATACCACCGATATCAAGATCCTAAAAGGAACTGGGAGAGCAGATCAGGTACAGTTGACCAGCTGGTCGTGCCAGAGGGCTGCAGGGAAAGTTTGCTTAGGTTGGCTCATGATTCTTCATTATCAGGACATTTGGGTGCCAAGAAAACGGTGGCGGCTTTGGGGAAATTGTTTTTGGTGGCCGGGGATGAAGTCTCATGTGCAGTCATGGATAAACTCATGTGATATTTGTCAACGTGTCGGGAAACCGAACCAAATTATTCCTAAGGCTCCGTTACACCCTATTCCTGTGATTGGGCCAGCCTTTAGTAAAATTATTGTTGACATGGTTGGTCCAACTCCCTCCCACTAAGGCTGGAAATAAATTTTTGTTAACCATAATGGATGTTACCACTAGATACCCCGATGCATACCCTATGAAAAATGGAATGGCTAAGACGGTAGTCAGTAACTTGTTGTGGTACTTCTCAAGGTACGGGTACCCGGAGGAGATTTAGTCTGATCAGGGATCTAATTTCACCTCCAACATGTTCAAGCAAACAATGCAACAGCATGGGATACGAGCAGTAGTATCGTCAGCGTATCACCCTGAGAGTCAAGGGGTGCTTGAGCGGTGGCATGCTACACTTAAAAGCATGCTCAGGTGTTATTGTGCTGACAACGGTATGGATTGGGATCTTGGATTGCCTTATGTGCTGTTTGCTGCTCGGGAGGTACCTGGTGAGAGCCTGGGATTTAGTCCAAACGAGCTGATTTTTGGACACCGTGTCAGGGGCCCCCTTAACATGCTGAAAGAAATTTGGGAGGGGACTGTGCAGCCTTGTCCATTATTAAAGTATGTGCTTGAAAGCCGTGAGCGCATGCTTAAGAGTCTGGAGATGGCAGGTAGAAATTTGACAGAATCACAAGCTTTGATGAAGGACAGGTATGATCGCAAAGTGAGGCTCCGGAAGTTCACTGTAGGACAAGAGGTATTAATTTTGTTGCCTTTGGTTGGTAACCCCCTCTCTGCGAAGTACACTGGACCTTATAAAATTGTAGAACAAATTTCAGACTTAGATTACCTTGTTGCCACTCCAGACAGGAGGAAAAAGAACCAGTTATGTCACGTGAACCTTATTAAAGAGTATGTGAGGCGCCCCTCTGAGCCTCTCACTGTCCCTGTGTTGGCTTGTTGCGGCCATGGTGGAGAAGGAGAGGGGGACAGTCAAGCTTCAGAGGAGGATAGCTGGGATCAACATGTTTCAGCGGATCAGTGGGCGGGGAACTCGAGCCTTAGGGCTGACGAGGCTATAGCTCATTTGCCTGAGCCGCAGTTTGATGCTATCCGTCAGTTGTTCGGTTCATACCCCACTGTATTTGCTGAACACCCAGGCCTCACTACTCAGGCTATGCATGATGTTGACGTGGGGGACCATATACCCTTTAAGTCAATCCCGTACCGTGTGCCCCCCATAAAACTACCAGCTCTGAGGGATGAGTTGGAGTATATGCTCGGTAGAGGGTTGATAGAGAAAGGCACAGTTAAGTGGACTTCCCCCGTAACACTGCAGCCTAAGCCAGATGGCAAGGTACGCTTTTGTATTGATTTCCGTAGGTTAAACGGTTTGACTCCAACTAACCCATATCCTCTTCCTCGGGTTGATGATAGTGTTGACAAAATTGGTAATGCTCGTTTTTTGTCTAAAGTAGATTTAGTAAAAGGTTACTGTCAAGTACCTTTGTCCGAGCGTGCTAAAGAGGTATGTGGTTTTGTAGTGGACGGGAGTACCTACCGGTGCAATGTTATGCCTTACGGACTTAAGAATGCAGCAGCAACGTTTCAGAACCTGATGAATGAAATTGTAAAGGACATTCCGAATTGCACCGTATATTTGGACGATGTAATCATTTATGATGACGACTTTGAGAGCCATTGTGAGCACCTTGAGACCTTGTTCCGGAAACTTAGTGAAGCAGGTCTGGTAGTAAATTTGGCAAAGTGTGACTTCGTAAAAGCCACTGTGCAGTACCTTGGGTTTGTAGTGGGAAGGGGACAGGTGTGCCCTCCTCAGAACAAGGTACAGGCTATCAATAAATTTCCGCACCCAACAACCAAGAAGCAGGTTATGAGATTCTTGGATATGATAGGCTACTACAGACGCTTCATAAAAGGTTACTCAACGGTGTTGGCACCTCTCACAGATTTGTTATCTAAAGACAAAAAGTTTTTGTGGGCACCTGAGTGTGAAAAGGCTTTCACTTTGGTGAAACATTTGCTATGTACTCACCCGATACTCAGGGCCCCAGACTTTAACAGGCCTTTTCAGCTGGCAACAGATGCTAGTGGTGTACGGGCTGGTGCCGTCTTGCTACAGACAGACAATGAAGGTGTGGAACACCCAGTAAGTTTCTTTTCTAAGAAGTTCAATGCTGCACAAAAGAACTATTCTACAATAGAAAAGGAATTACTGGCGATTGTGCTGTCGCTCAGGCACTTCGAGGTGTATGTTCCAGTCTATGGCCCAGTCGTGGTTATCTACACTGATCATCACCCTTTGAGATTCCTGAATCAATTTCACAATCGCAATATGAGACTGACCAGGTGGTCTTTGATGTTGCAGGAGTATAACCTGGACATCCGTCATATTGCTGGATGTGACAATGTGATCGCGGATTGTTTATCAAGGGTGAATGATCAGTCGTAGGCTATCACAGGTGTGTGGGTTTGAGTGGAGGAAAATAGGCTGCCCTTATAGTGCAGCCGGAAAAAACATATTAAAATATAAAAATCATATAAAAACTCTTTCTTTTGATATAGGTAATCGTATAAGTTTGTCATAGCCTATAGAGTTTGAGTAGTCCACGAACTATCAAACGGCTGAGCTGCTGTAAGCTCGCTCTGGGAGCATGATATTGTGTCTTTTTGCTATTGTTGGGAGGAGTTATAAAATGTGATTTTTTTTTTTTTTTTTATAAGATGTGTTTTGGTGATAAACTCAGCTTTGTCTTAGTGCCATGCGGTCGCTGGGTGTGAGGGGCTTGATGGGGTTCTGTTTGTCAGATTTTAGCTCAGGGTTGAGCGAGTAAAATCTTGGGGGAGGTGTGACGCATGTCCACGTGTGAGCATGCTGTACAGAACGCCTAGTCATGCCCCACTCTCGCTAGGATCGTCGGGGCAGGAACTTTGGCTGTAGTCTATGTAGAGTTTCCTAACTTAGTTCGTGTGAGCCGTTGTACTATAAGCATTGCTAAGAATGCCTCTAAAAAACTGGGACTCCTGTACAGAGTTCGAGAATTCTTCACTGACGAGCAGTTGGCCGTGATATATAAAAGTCATGTGCGTTCTCAGATGGATTACTGTTCACCTCTGTGGGGTGGAAGTGGAGTGGTTGCATTGAGGCAGTTGGACAAAATTCAAAATAAAGCTATTAGATTAATCAATAACCCTGCAATCACACAGGACCTTCCTACATTATCCATACGAAGAAACGTTGCATCCCTTGCATTATTCTACAGATATTTTCACAGCAATTGTTCCGAGGAACTTGCTTCAATTGTGCCGCCTCTCCATCTTTCCCCGTAGAACTAGGGCAGCTGAGAGCGCTAATGAATTTACACTTTCTCCTCCACAATGCAGAACTTCTGCTTATCAGAATTCATTTATCCCCAGAGCTACTACTCTTTGGAATTCACTTCCCTTGAATTGCTTTCCACAAACTTACAATCTACAAATGTTTAAATCCAGTTGTTACAAACATTTTATGAATGGAGGATGCCTTTAGGCACATGGACCTTTTTGTTTTATCTGTGTTTTTCCTTCCTCCGTTCATTGTCTCAAAAAAAAAAAAAAAAAAGTATTATGAATATGTATTTTGTTTTCATCTGAGTCAACGAGTTCTATTTTATATCATTAGTTATAAGTATTGTGTGTAAAACATATTTGTAATGATGGGAAGAGAAACAGCCAGAGTTAGGGGTCAGTGGGTATGCCAGGCAGGAGGTAGGCCTAATAGTCCAGTAAATCTAGCAATCATTTAACTGGACCTAGAACAAATTGTAATAGAAGGTTTTTTGGCTTTAACTTGTTTATTAGGTCCCTCTGATGAACATATAAAAAGTCTCCAACTTTTGGACACCGGGAAAGTGGTTAATTTGCATAAATTCAAGATGGCCGCCGTCCAAAGCTTCAATTTACAGATAACTTTTTTCTGGTTGCTCCTAGACCCTATAAATGTATTACAAACAACGTTTTTTGGCTTTAACTTGTTTATTAGGTCCCTCTGATGAACATATAAAAAGTCTCCAACTTTTGGACACCTGGAAAGTGGTTAATTTACAGCCGAAAAACCTTACAGACAGGCTGAACTGTCTCTTTCACAAGGGGTGACACAGGCACTTTGTGCTTGTATGGGTTTTTTGACCTGTTGTCCCTCTTTTTTATAAAAAAAAAAAAAAAAAAACCATGGCTTAGTATGACGTAATTCAGAGCCAATTATGTAATTCATGATAGGAGTTCGTATTCACTTGGATCATCGGTGCTTGCATCAAAGTTGCTATTTTGACAGAGTCCTTTACATTGACCACATGCACTGGAACATTCAAGCTCATTCCGTTTGCAACTACAGCGTTGAGTGTCACAGTTGCCCTTACACTGACATCTGACCAATTTCAGTAGTGAATCAGGAGCCACTGGCGAATCCATCGTCTTCGGTTCAAGCTGTCCCTTCCGCAGACACCAGCCCCATTTCTCGGGGTCCACACAGTTCCCCATCCATTCCTGGACCTGACAATAAACTCGGAACGAGTGGTATTTGGCTGCATCGGTTGTTGGGGGAAGGCTGTGAACTTCAACGGTAGTTGAACTTTTTGCCACCTTGTTGCAAAACTTTGTCTTTCGCAGTCCGTCAAGGGTGTCATTTCCTTTTCCCCCGTACAAATAAACCAAGGCCTTTTCACCAGCTGATGATATCGCGTCTTTACTTCCACTTTGGCAACAGAATGCTTCTATACATTTCAAGAAACCGTTGTCTTCCCTCACTTTCCTCAAGGCAGCCCCTTTACCAATACCATACAGTCGTGAGGTTGTGTCACATCCACAGAGTGCATGGACAACTGGCAGGACACGACAGATGCTTTCACCGAGAGCTTCTGCTACTGAGTTAATATGCCAACATTTCCCACCTTCCTTGCTCGACTTGAAGTACAAATCATTCATCCCTCGTTCCGCATAATGACACAACAGCACCAACAAGTCTGTGTCCTCACCTATCACATATGTCACGGTTTCCCTTGCATGCTCAATTCCCTTCTTCGCAATCATGACATCTGCATCTGCTGGCGCATTGACACAGTCAATTCCATTTGCCTTGAATGTTTCACACAATAAGTCAATGAAGTTTTGCTTATTGTCCGAGTTTGACAAGAAGTTTTCCTTTTTTGACCGAAGGGGCATGGTTGGAGTGAACATCACCTTTTGACCAAAGACTCCTTTTGATTGTCGATTGTGTGTCATGTCCTTGGTAGTAGGTCCTGATTTATAACCGTCGAATACAACCACCGGGTTGAGAAAGTTTTTGGAAACATGCTTCATGTACATGCTTGCAATGTCCTCAAATGTGTCACCCTTCTTCCATGGAATCCTTTGCAATAAGGAACCACCATCCAGAACATGGGTCACAGTCCTTTCTTCCTCAAATGATTCCAATGACGACTTGGGAACAACAGCAGCTATCTCATCTCCTAGCTGTGGTTTATTGGCTTCCCTGAGCCTCCCCCACTTATCGAACAGAGCAGTAGGGTAGCTAGACAACTCATACGCAAAGACCTCTTCAACACCTAAGTCCCTGTTATTAGCAAAGATGAGGAGCCTCTGGAAAAGGAGCTGTGGGTCGATTGGTACTTTTTCAGCACTGATTGTAACCTTTGCACCCAACGACTCAACTTGATCTTTCTTCCTAAATGAAAAGTCAAAAGCATTGCTACCTTCCATCTTCTGCACAATGTTCATACCAACCTCATACAGTAAATGAGGATTGGCCGAGGCTGGTCCTGTCACACCGTTGGCAATATTCCTGAGTTCATTTGATTCTTGAAATGGATCATAATCCTTGAAGAATGCGAGAACCTTCTCTGTGTCCTTCCTATCTCGTTCACGCCTTGCTTCAGTCATTTCTTTGTGCTGCTCAGAGGTGTGGAAATGCTTCCCTGTCAGTTCTTGCATAACTTCACTCACCTCAGCGCAGGCTGGCATAGCAAGTAACCAGCGCAGGCGTTGCGTTTCCTCCATGCCCCTACCACGTGTCAATCCACCATTCGTTTTCAAAGAGGGCATCAAAACCTACTCTATAACCAAGTCGCTTGGCAGTCCTGCCCACAGCCGATCACTTCGGCGGATCACAAATAGACCGGAGTTCAATTGACAGAACATGTCTGGGTTGAGCTGCTCAAGTTCAATCATGTCTTGAATGTACACATGGGCTGACTTGGCATAATTGTTATGACCACACGCTGCAAAGTACGGCAACATCTCCTGGAGTGTTCCGAGGTACAGTAGGAAATCGCCCATTCTCAGTGCCCTCAGGAAGCGACGCAGCAGGTCAATCATGTCCATGTATTGAATCCATAGCTTTCCCATCTTATGCTCTGCTAAGGAGCTCTTCTCAGCTTTAAGTTTTTCAGAAATTCTGTTGAAAACGTCTTTACTGCAGACTTCATCCGGTGAAACGTCTTCACGCAACAGCTTATCCAAAAGATCTGCAGCCTCCTGGAAGTCCTTGCATGAAACAAGAAACAAGATGATGGGATTAGTATAGGCCTAGGCAAAATGTAATAGACAATAATGTGCAGTAAAGGTAGGGCTTGACCTAGAACAAATTGCAATAGAAGGTTTTTTGGCTGTAAGGTTTTTTGGCTGTAAATTAACCACTTTCCAGGTGTCCAAAAGTTGGAGACTTTTTATATGTTCATCAGAGGGACCTAATAAACAAGTTAAAGCCAAAAAACGCTGTTTGTAATACATTTATAGGGTCTAGGAGCAACCAGAAAAAAGTTATCTGTAAATTGAAGCTTTGGACGGCGGCCATCTTGAATTTATGCAAATTAACCACTTTCCCAGTGTCCAAAAGTTGGAGACTTTTTATATGTTCATCAGAGGGACCTAATAAACAAGTTAAAGCCAAAAAACCTTCTATTACAATTTGTTCTAAGTCCAGCCCTACTTTGACTGGTCTATAACTCACTAGCACTCCTCCCTCCCTCAGTGCTAGGGGGAACCTTTGTGTATCCCAGAGGAGAGAGAGAAATTACGTAATGGTTGTCAGTGGGCGGTCCTTAGTAGTTCACGTTGGGCTCACTAGAGGGCCGGGTATAAAAGGGAAGTCTAGCAATTTTTTCATCAGAACTCATTAGGCAGAGCGACTTCTCATTTCCCTTGCTAACTATATATATTCTTCTGACTGATGGGAACTTTCTCTACTACCTTACATTCTTTTTTCCTCTTTTCCCTGCCCTGTATAACTTCCATGGTCCTGCAGAGCTAGTCAGCCAACGTATTATCGCTTGAGTTATCACGAGATACTTGCCTAATAGATAGCCTATTTTGGAAGGGTTGACTTAGAATAGGATTGATTTATGTTTGTTGCACTTGTATATGCATTTCCCTGTGTGTTATTATTATTATTCCTGTTTTCTGCTGGTCTAGGTAATGCTAGACTGGGGTAAGGCTTTTCTGTGTTACGAGTTGTTGTTTGATGCATTGGTTAAGCGATAAACCTGCATACGGTTCAGTGAAGGCTAGGTTGTCTGCGCGGCTGACTGTGTTGAGTTAATAATTTACAGTGCGTCAGGGCAAGAGCCTAACCACCCTGTATTTTATTAACAGTTTGTTTTTACTTTGTCAAGGAGCCGGGAGAAAACCAGATACAAGGGATCTGGATTTCTCAAAGTGCACTTGTTAGTTTTAACGTAATACTTTAAACAGTCGTGAGGACTTCGCTAGGCTACGAGCCGTTTTTGCTCAGTCACTGCTACCTTTTTGCCTACAGTACCCCAGCTAGACTTTGCTCGATTAGTAGATACAGAATAGTATTGAAGCTTTCCTTATGTATGATATTGTTTATGCACTATTGATTTCATGTGTTGCAAGCTTGGCTACTTTAGTGATTAGTGGCCCACGAGCACAATCCGAGTAGGCTATTGCCGTTGCATTTGCGGAGTACTTCCTTTTAATGTTTGCCATTTACTATTGCATATTCTTTTAATTATTCTTATGCCAATTTAAGCCTTTAATAGTATTTAATTACCAGTGTTTTTGCTTATTGAATTACTGTTCAAAATCCGATACGTACTTCTTACGAGCATCCGAGAAGCATCTAACTTTTTTCAGAAGATTCCTTGCTCGATGCTTAAGGACTATTAATTAACGTAACGTAATAGTGCCGATCCGAAGTAGAGGGTGGTGGACTTCTTAAGTTCATAGTCAAGGGTGGATTACTTCGGCTTCGGCCAACACTATTCTTTGGTGTTGTTGTTTCTTACTTCATTGTTTGATTGTTGCCCTGACTAGATAATTCCTGTCTCTTTATTAGTCTGTTGTTGAACACTAGTACCGAGTTCTTGTATACCCCGTTATAGCAGATTGAACTCTGGAGGGTATTGGTGTTTTTTGTTCGGCTGGCAGTACTCAGGGGTTGGGATCGTGTGTTTCCGTTGTGGCAGCGAGCCGTATTCGAGTCCTGATTGAGAGCCCTTGTGTACCCGAGTGCCAGTTCGTAACACTGTAGATATTATATACTAAGATTTCCAGAAAGCCTTTGATAAAGTTTCACGCAGACGGTTAGTCATGAAATTAAAAGCACAAGGAATACAAGGCGGCGTTCTACAGTAGATAGAATATTGGCTTAGTGAAAGGAAACAAAGGCCAATAATTTTCCTAATTTACATTAACGACATAGATGAGGGTCTCACCTGTACAATCTTAAAGTTTGCAGATGACTAACAAATCGCAAATACAGTACTGACAAATTAATATGTTGAAGATTTGCAAAATAATCTAAACAAGCTTTCACAATGGGCTAAAATCTGGCAAATGTGTTTCAATGAAGATAAGTGTAAAGTACTTCATATCGGATACCGCAATGAAAAAGCAGGCTACTAGATGAATGACACCCAGCTAAAGAGTGTAGACAGAGACCCCGATCTAGGAGTAACAATATCCAGTAACTTAAAACCAAATCAACATTGTGCTGAAGTTGTTAAGAAGGCAAACAAAATTATAGGTTTCATAGGTAGATCATAATTATGAACATAAATCAAAATACATTATCCTCCCCCTTTACAATTCATTAGTCCGCCCACTTTTGGAATATTGCGTTCAGTTCTGGTCATTCACTACTATAAAAAAGATAAAGACAAACTGGAACGAGTTCAACATAGAGTTATCAAGATGATACCCTGTCTTCGGAACAAACTATATGAGGAACGTCTTAAAAAACTAAATTTATATCCACTAACCAAGCGCAGATTGAGAGGTGACTTTATTCAAGTTTTCAAGATCATTAAAGGCATCGATAACATGAACTGTAGTATATATTATATGATTAACTGATCAAACTACACGCAGGTAAATGGCTGCAAAATCATTGATAAATAATTCAACTCTAACGAATCCAAGAATCGAGTCGTCAACTTGTGGAATGGGTTTCCCCGAGATGTCATAGACAAGCACCTTGCCCTTAACCCAAGTTTGACTGTATTTGTAATTGAATAAATAATTTCTTTAGAAATGTTCGTTCAATAACCTAATAGATCTTAATATAATTTCCCCTGCCATGGACTAAGCCCCAGGGCAGCACTTCCTTCTCACATCTTTCCCACATTCTCTCCGAAATACTGTTGCAACACTTGGATCAGCAGTGTTTTGGAGGGCAAGTGACCTGGAGGGGTCGCATTACCTGTTGTTGCCTGTTTTCCGTTGTACTCTCCCTCCTTTGTACTCTCTCTCTTTCACCGAACCTCTGAACGACCCTATGATGGCTTTCTTCCTCCATTCCATCACCTTTCCCTGTCTTTATCACTTGTTTCTTGGAGTGTGCTCTCCATGCCATTAATCTTGAGTGACCAAGGTTTATGAGTATCGTCTGTAGGTAGCTAAATCAAGATACAGCTGAATGGCATCTAAAAGAACTAGTTAAACCCGTTCTCCTGTTCTAGAAAGCTTGGCCTGGATATGACACCCTCATGTTCCTCCTCTACCCTTCCGTCCCTGCTGTCTGTCTGCCTGATGTGTCTAATGTTATGGTCAACCTCCGTACATCTCTGTCAGTGCTGTATGAGCTCTCTCATTGTGACCCGTCCACTCTCTCACTGCTGGGTCATTATAGGAGAGATGGAAAGATGTGGGGGAGACTGTAAAATCTTGGTTATATATATATATATATATATATATATATATATTTTTTTTTTTTTTTTTTTTTTTTTTTTTTTTTTTTCTTTAATACATACGAGGTTGAAAGACATGGCAATTTCTGCGTTGGAAATTTTAGTATTCAAAGTTTCCAGGTCTCTGATGAGTTTTCGCTGGGTGGCAGGAAGTAGATGAAGGAGATGAGCAAAATTCATGGTGGTACAGGGTTACGTTAAAGTACATGAAGATACAGGATATACGACGCGTTTCACTGGACAACCAGCATTATCAAGTAAGGAAGGAATGATATAAAAGGTAAACAGGGAGGGTATATATATAATATATATATTAATACGTATGTATTAAAGACAATTTATTACCTGGCTTTACCAACATATATATATATATATATATATATATATATATATATATATATATATATATATATATATATATATATATATATATACATATATACAGTATATATATATATATTGTGACAGACGGAGCAACCAGTCTGGAGATGTAATCTGCCCAGTTGGCGAAATTAAGCCCTCTACACCTACCCCACCATAACCCCCAGGACCCCCTCTAGACATAGAACATTGTTTGATGGTTTCGGCCTGTGTGGAGGGGTCAAAAGAGTGGGGGTGAGAGCTGTCTGATTGGCGCCGGCATGACACGAGCGATATAAGAACATAAGAACATAAGAAAATGGGAGTCTGCAGAAAGCCGATTGGCCTAAGCAAGCAGATCCCTGTCCCACACAACTTCAATTACAAAGCCCAATTATAGGCTCAACACTCTAATACCCTGAGGATCATCTTACCAAAACGTTTAGAGATTAACGCAGGATTACGGTGGTCTGCAGAGCGCTGATTAGCCTAACCCGGCTGATCCCCCTTCACACCCAACCCTTCTCGTCCATATGCTTATCCAATTTTATCTTAAAGCTCCCTACCGTTTTTGATCCCACTATAGCACTTGGTAGTCCATTCCACCCATCTATAACTCTGTTACCAAACCAATATTTGCCTATATCTTTTCTGAAACGAAATTTATCTAATTTGAAACAATTGGTAAGAGTTCTTCCGCTATCACTGAGCTTTAGTACATTTGTCATGTCCCCTTTGTTAATCCCACTAACCCACTTGAACACCTCTATCATATCCCCTCTAACTCTGCGTCTCTCTAACGAATGTAAACCTAATTTCTTCAACCTTTCTTCATACGGAAGATTTCTAATATTATGGATAATTTTTGTCATTCTACGCTGTACTCTCTCCAATGAATCTATGTCCATTATGTAATAAGGACACCAAAATTGGACAGCATAATCCATATGGGGTCTCACTAATGACAAGTAAAGTTTTAGGATAACATCAGCAGTTCTGTTACTCACACTCCTAGAGATGAACCCGAGAATCCTGTTTGCCTTATTACGAACGCTTATACACTGTTTTCTAGGCTTCAAATCATTGCTAACAAACACACCTAGATCTTTCTCGCAGTTTGAATTTTCTAATTCTAAATTAGCTAGTTTATATTTAACATTTGTTTGCATCTTCCCTATCTTTAATACCTTGCATTTGTCAATGTTAAACTTCATCTGCCAATTTACTGACCATTCATGTAAGGTATCTAGATCCCTTTGGAGGCACTCTATATCGCTATCTGAATCAATTGATCTCCCCATTTTAGTATCGTCTGCGAATTTACTTATCCTACTAGTTATACCTTAATCTAGGTCATTTATGTATATAAGGAAAAACAGGGGACCTAACACCGATCCCTGGGGGATACCACTTTTGACTGCTCCCCACTCTGACTTGGTACCATTTATGCTGACTCTCTGTTTTCTACCAATTAGCCATGACCTAATCCATCCCAACAACGACCCTCCTATTCCATGTGCCTCAACCTTTCTCATCAATCTCTCATGAGGGACTCTGTCGAAAGATTTTCTGAAATCTAAATGTATAATATCATATGACTTGTCACTATCTACTGCTTCATATACCTCTGAGAAAAAGCTAAGCAAATTAGTAAGGCAAGAACGTCCCTGAGTGAATCCATGCTGAGAAGAATTTATTAAGTTAAATTTTTCTAAGTGGCTTCTAATTTTCCTAGCAATAATAGACTCTAGCAACTTTCGTATGATTGATGTGAGACTAATGGGACGGTAATTGGATGCTATCGATTTATCACCTTTTTTGAAGATCGGAACTACATTTGCAAGCTTCCAAGCTTCTGGAACTAAACCTGTTTTTAATGGCTTGTTAAATAAAAATGCTAATGGGCTACTTAACTCATCTCTGCATTATTTTAATACTCTAGCATATACCTCGTCAGGACCAGGCGATTTTTGAGGTTTCAGTCTGTCAATTTCCTTAAGCACATCATTTCTACTTATACTAACTGTACTTAAAATATTTTCTATACTATCACTATATACCATATTGACTTCTGGAATCTGTGCCAAATTTTCATTAGTGAAAACGGAAAGAAACTGACTATTTAATGTACTGCACATTTCTAAATCATGTTCTGTTATTTCTCCTATTGAAGTTTTTAGGGGGCCTATTACATCTCTAACTTTAGATTTATATAGTTGTTAAAAAGATTTAGGGTTATTTTTTGAGTCACTGGCTATCCTTATTTCATAATTTCGCTTTGCTTTCCTGATTTCCTTTTTGACCTGTCTTGATAGAGTCTGATAGATTATGTAGATGATTTTCGCCTTTCTTTATTTTTCTATATATTCCTTTCTTTTTTCCTATAAGATCTATTAGCTTATTAATCATCCATTTTGGTTGGTTCTGCGTCGATCTAAATCTTCTTTTAGGGATATATTTATTTTGAGCATTGTGGAGTGAAGCAATAAACTAGTTATATGTAGGTGGCAAGTTTAACTCTGGCATATCCTGACTTAATTGCTTAACAATAGGGTCCACCCTTAAGTCTCTTCTTAGCCCACCATAATCGGCTTTTCTGAAATCTGGGAAAAGTGTCGTATTCTCTTTAGCATTCCCTGTCCATTGTATATTAAAATAAATAGATTTATGATCACTATTTCCTAGGTGGTCACCAATCTCTACATTATTTATCATATGTTCATTGTTACTGAAAACTAAATCAAGAATATGATTGGAAGCGGCACCAGGAGACTGAAACTTTCCATCACGTCATGATAATGGGGCTTGGTAATTTTGTAGAGACTAAACAGAATGTGTATTCAGGGGTTGACTGGTGTTTGGAAATTAGTAGTATTCCTGACTCGGCTGATATCGTGCGTGTGAGGAGAGGCGACGGAGGAGAGTGTTCAGACATGGCGGTAAATAGATAAGATATATGATATTAATGTAATATATATTGAAGTGGAATATATAAGACTTTAAGAATAATTGAAGTGGTAATGCTGCTCTATTTACATGAAAGTATTT
Organism: Paralithodes platypus; assembly: GCA_032716605.1. NCBI lineage: Eukaryota > Metazoa > Arthropoda > Malacostraca > Decapoda > Lithodidae > Paralithodes > Paralithodes platypus. Next base: position 12,339,348 of record CM064508.1, read on the forward strand.
AAATTAACTTTGAATTTTAACTCTTAAGATACCGTACTTAACATATGTGGTGTGGTCTTACAATTAAATGATGACAGGTTATAATACACAGGTGTGTTGAGGTGAGCTTTCGTGCCGCCTTGTGTTAATTTATATTTGTTCTGTGAATCTAGAAAGGTTAATATTGCGGTGTGATAATTGAGAGGTTTAATGGTGACTGCAGTAATGAATAATGAAACAAATTATTTATTTATCAATTTGTCAAGCACATGATATTTTATATATTTAAATATCTTACATTGCGTCCTTGTTGTAATTTATATTAACAATAATCATACTTGATTAAGCATTGAAATCACATAATATTGGGCCAACTATATAGCGAGCAGTGCACACTCGGACAATCATATACCGGTACGTCCTGGATCTTCATATTTACCTTTCTATTTATTTTGCCTTTGTTTTGTACATAAGTTATCTTTTTGTTTATTGGGTTTATATATACCTTTATGGTTGTTGAATGTGTGACTTTAATATCTTCCCTTCTTCAATAGTACTTGTAAAGGATATAATAAGATAATTAGAATGAAGGATAATAAAATAATAAGATGATTACCATAACTATTTATATTAATACATTAGCCAATTAAATTTGAAATATCTAAATACTTAAGAAATAATACCTTATAATAATTAATCTCAATTGTAATTATTCTCAAACCGTTGGCTGCGTTCTGGATAAATCATCATAATAACTAATAAAAATGACATCTAATATAATAAATAACCATAATTATTTTAAATAATCATTATTAAATTGAATATGATCTTAAAGTGATTTTAGAACATGTAATTTATCTAGCTAAGCTTCCTTTATGGTTAGTACATAATTATTTATAAATAATAAGTTGTCGGATTTATTTGAAGTGTAAGGAAATCAAGCAACAACAGGTAGCCAAAATCCTACCAGAGACTTGAAAATTATAAAAACTCACTGTTACCACTCTGATCAAGAGAGCCAACTGCTTCGTGGCCGCAAGGATCGTAACAAAAAAAAAATATATATACAGTATATATATACGTATGTAATTATATATATATATATTATATATATATATATATATATATATATATATATATATATATATATATATATATATATATATATATTATACAGTATATACTATATATATATGTATGTATATATATGTATATATGGAGGTTAAATCACAAATACGTGTGATCAAATTATGTAGTAAAACTCGCTAGGAAAATTGAAACAATGGAACTCCAAGCTTTCGTCTATTCTCGCAAGACATCTTCAGGGTAATACAAGGAAACAGGGGTAGAGTGAGGCTTAAATACCCGTCCTAAATCATCTGTGAGTTGCTAACTGGCATATAAATACAAAAAGTGTTGCCAGCCTACTGCCTGTTGCCATATGTTTAGGAACATACTTCTTTTACATACCAAATTAATGTCATACAATCAACTGTCTTCGTGGTGCGATGCATAAGGTGTTGATTTTCGGTGTGAGCATCCTGGATTCGAATCCACGGACTGCCACATGTGTTTGTAAATTTCATTAATTGATTTTAGGAGTATAGTTGGTTGTTGGAAGGAACATAATAAATTATATATACTTATACATATATGCATTTGCATTGAAATATGCCTAACAATACAATCTAATCTAATCATATATTCAATTTTATACAAAGCAATTAACTTAGGAAAAACAAAATGAGTATAATGCAAAGTATGATATTTAGTATGAACGTATATAGAATAGCCTATATGAAACTATAACATGATATGCACAACACAGTGAACTAATACAAATATAATAGTAATGATACAACGATATGTGCTGTAATATACGATGAACACAACTATAAATATGAATATAAGACAACAGGAGTCTGCAGAGAGCCGCTTGGCCCACACAAGGCAGATCCCTTTCAAACTGTTAACTAATTTATGTAAATATGAAGAAATACATATAGATATACATTTAATTACATATACATACACATATACATGCATACATTACATACATACAAATACAAATTACATATTATTATGTTCTATCCAACAACCAACTCTACTCCTAAAATCGATTAATGAAATATTATAAGAACAACAGCAAAAATGGGAGTCTGCAGAAAGCCGATTGGTCCACACAAGGCAGATCGTTCTCACACCCAACCCTAATTATAAGGCCCAATTACAGGCCTAACTCACTAATGCTATGGGGACTGACCTCACCAAAAGGGTCAGATGTCAAACTACAAGCTGTTTCAGTTTATAATCTGGCGGTCTGGACATCTAATTAAAGCTCTTTTAATTGTATCATTTTCATGGAGGAGATTTAGCAGGATGTTATCTATTTTGTAAACACCCTCCATGACCTTCCTTCAAGATAAATGTGTACATTTTTTTAAACAAAAATTTTCCGGCCAAAGGCCAGTTCCTCTTATATTACAGGCTTGCAATTGCTCGCCAGGAATAAATCGACACCTAAATGACACGAAAAGTCTTAATATTGACAAATAAATGAGGCGATAGGTCTTAAAATCTGAAAACGTTTTGGGCTAAACATGGGGAAGAAGAAAAACAAAAACTACCCATCTCCCATTAAGTCATCTGATTCTAGTATACTTAGTTTTCCCTTGTTGTTGATAGTTTTTCATTTGTATATGTGTATACTTACTTGTTCCTTCATGTCTCTATTATTACCTTCGCCAACGAAGTTGGAAGACGTTATGACATTGTTAGCCTCCGTCTGTCTGTCTGTCTGTGCCTGTCGGTCCGTATGTAAACAAAGTATCTCAAAAAGCTTGGAACTAATGTTCATGAAATTTGGTGGGCAGGTAAATAATGCAAGGAAATTTAGGAGGAGACCGGTAGAGCACATATCTCCTCCAACGTAGGTGTCTCACGAAGTTATGATCCGATGTTCTCGAAATTTGGTGGCCAGATAGGATATAGACCAAGGATGAAGTGGTTCTACTTAGAAGGTGACTGGTAGAGCGCATACCTCCGCCAGCGTAGGTGAAGGTATGCGCTCTCCCGAGTGCCAAGATTATCACGTTTCTAATTTTTATTATTTGTTTTCGATCTTCAATGTTCATGCATTCACAGAGAAGAGTTCATGTGTTCTTCTATGTTGTCCACAACAACTTTATTTGTCATTCGGAAAAACTGTTAGGTTTGGTTAAAGAGAGGAATTGGTTTTCTCTGGATCTCCTTCTCCATCATCTTTAGCCAGATTAGTTTTGAAAGAATAAGGCATTGGCCCCATTAGTTTGCCGATTTTAGGACCTTCCGTACCAACTCTTTGCCAACATGATTACCTGTCGTGCCATTTAGGTGTCAATGTTTCCCTGGCGAGCGATAGCAAGCCTGTAATCTAGGAGGAACAAGCCTTCAACCGGAATATTTCTCTCCCGAAAAATTTACAAATATTACTCAAAGGTGTTATTATTTTGCTTTGTTTTTAACTTTGAGACATAAGGAGCAACACCTACCCCACCTCACCACCCCATAATGTTTACAAGCAGCCAACCTCCATCCTTATCTTTCACTCGGACAATTAATTATCACTGTCATGATAGTTGAACTCTAATTAAACTAATACCGTTAGTAATGATCGGTCCAATAATTTGTATATGGTATAAATGAAATATGAAAGATTTTCTGTACCTTAATTATTGGAATTAGTTTAATATGAAGGTTATTGGTCTGACACAATTATTGTGTTAAAGTTGTGAAGTGGTGCATTTTGACATTATATTGTACAAAGTGGAAGCTCATTATAAGGTTATTCATGTTTGCAATTATTGAATACACTCAATAACTTTGGTGTGTATTTTAAGCTGACTTCATAACGGAAATATACTGTACTAGTTGAGGTACCCGGCGCTGCCAGGGGAAAATCGAATTTGTATACCCTGTTCTTATTGGTTGGTATATTTAAGTTAAATATATTTGATATTAACATAATATACAGTCATATATATATAATGTATAACAAAAATGTCTATTTTATATTGTATATACCTTTCAACTTGTTTTACCTGCTCTCCTCTCTCGCCCTCCTCTGTTGTCTCCTTCATTATATTTTCACTTTGTTTCTCTCTTTGACCATTCACGTTTTTACTGCTGGGGAATATATGTTTTATTTACTTTTTGTTTTTAAAGTCGGACCTTCTAATTTATTATGCATATGTGATACTCTTCTGATCATATCAAGTTTTAAAACACATTTAAATTCATTGACAGTATGTTTAAGCATTGGCTAGCGATCTACTGTATAGGGATGATATAGTGTTGCTATATTATATATCTAATGTTTGACCACATGGTCATCTCTTTCTGAATTGCCATATAATTATCACATAAGGTGCCAAGGAAAGGCATGTTTAACATGCTCCTCCTTCTTAGTTCATCATTGTATGTAGGCTATATTATCTATATATAATACAGGTGTAGATTCAAATGCATCTCTTACAATTAAGGACCTTATAAATGATGTGCTTGATATGTGGTTGACTATTAGGATTTACATCATTCGGGCATGGCACATCACGGTGGAACTTCAAAAGTGACAGGAATTCAGTCTTAGGACTAAAACTCGTTGTTGTCCTTCTGTTAGATAGCATTCTGCTTTTGAGATTTTTGGCTAGAAGTTTTCGATTACGTTTGAAGCTACTTGGTTGTTGCGATTATCGTCAGGGCAACATAATCTAGCCAAAGGATCCACAATACAGTTGGTTGGCCTGATTCGGGTCGGTGTGGTAGATGTTATAGGTTACACTACAGCCAATTCATTATGATAAATGCAAAAATTGTGAACACAAATCTCTTATTTCTCGTACCTTACTTGAACAATCGAGCTGAGATTTCTACCATTTGCATAGGCCTAAATTCAATCAGGAAATACAGTATGTATACACATTTACAAACCGTTTTATTTCGCCCATGTCGAGTTAGGAAAGCTTCAAAAAGTAAGAGAACAGGAGGAGAGTAGTACAGACATTCCAGTAAAAAGTTTGATCAGTTCTTATATCCTTGTTCTCCTCGCGCGGATTATTGGACGATTAGTTTTACAATTACGCTCTCCTCCAAAAATCTTCAGCTCCATTTCAAGTTTTCAAGGCACTTTAATTTTGTGGTTCTTCATTTCCACTGTTTATTCCCAAGGTGATTGTTTATTAAGTTTTTGTTATTGTAATTCATACTGCACTATTGCATTGGGATGCAATAATCTATATAATAATTGCATTTAGATATATGCACTCGTATTGGAATATAATAATTTGCTTAGTAACTTAGACCTTAAGTATGGAAAGGGTGTTATATATATATATATATATATATATATATATATATATATATATATATATTGTATTTGCCCTTTTGATATTTGTCATTCAAACAGTAATGAGTATGTACCATAGACTCTATGGTATGTACAGTATATCAAGCAGTTCATACATGCATGAGTATGTATATCATGCAGTTCATACATGCGTGGTAGTTTCTATTCTTCGTCATAAAGTCAAACGTTTGTCCTGTAGTAAATATATAGACTACATCATTCAGTCCATCTATTCCCCCCATACACTCTCTTATCACCAGTCTGTCCTTCTCCCTCTTACAATATTTACGATTACTTCCTCTTCCTGTCACCAGAGTGAATACTGGTTAAATAGTATTGTTAGACAAGTACAAACGACAATGACCCTTGATGCTGCTTCTTACCAGCTACATTGGTGGATCATATGGACTGTGTACTGCCTCGGAGATCTTAACGCTACATTTAGTTCTTACATATACTTTAGGGGAGTAAGGGAAATGGGTCTTTGTGTGTGGTTGTTTTCCTTAGAGGTATTTTTCCTTGGGTTTATAGTTGTGTGTGTTTTTGTGTGTCATCATTAGATTTGTCTGTTTTATACGAAAAACATTTTACTCCCATTGCGTGCCTGTGCCTGATATAATTATAAAAGTGTATTTCGTTTTGTGTTAATGTTGCTAGTGTTCTTTGGTGATATATTGGTATGGGTTAATAGTTTGGTAAATGGCCCTCCTGTATTCCCTCTCTCTCTCTCTCTCTCTCTCTCTCTCTCTCTCTCTCTCTCTCTCTCTCTCTCTCTCTCTCTCTCTCTCTCTCTCTCTCTCTCTCTCTCTCTCTCCTCTCTCTCTCTCCTTTCACTATCTCTCTCTCTCTCTCTCTCTCTCTCTCTTCCTCTCTCTCTCTCTCTCTCTCTCTCTCTCTCTCTCTCTCTCTCTCTCTCTCTCTCTCTCTCTCACAGACACACCTTTTTCTTCCACTATTTTGCTACGCTAGAGCGAAAACTTCTTGTAATCAGATAATAGGGCTTATGGAGACACCACTGATACCGGCTCTACCATTTCTGTCTACTGCAATAATACAAATAAAGTAGATAAGCAGTTGTTGTTGTTGTTGTTGTTCCCTAAGCTGCCTGGCCGAACAGCCCCGAGTCCCTGAGGAAGGCCATGGCCACAATCGGGCTTTCCCACAGAGATCTCATTGAGTGTAGATTGTGTTGTTGGCGTAAGTGGTTGTGTGAAATGCAGTCTTCTATGATGTGTTTAATGGTATGGGGTGCTGTGTTACATCCCGGGCAGGAGTCGACAACGGAGTCATCCAGTCTCTTCTGATAGCTCAGGAGAGCTGGATGGTGTCCGCATCTCAGCCTGGCCAGGTGGACTCTGTCCTCGCGAGGAAGGGAGGATTCGGAAGGATGGATTTCGGGAGGTCGTGCATGCAGCTGCGTGTTGTCTGTGAGTGAGTGGATGGATCGGTGAGAGATATGAGTATGGATGTGCTTCTGGAAGTTGGTTCGGGGTGGGCAGGGAGGGAGAGAGGACAATAATTGTGTGTGATACCGTGTGCTGGGTGTTGTTTTGATATTTCTTGGTGTCTGTGGGTGTGTTGCCATGTAGTTTAGTGGGTGGTCTTGGTTCGTGGAGGCTGCTGCCAGGAATTGAGTGCCTTTCATGTCCAGATGGTCTTTGACTTTGAGGATTTGGGTTTCTTGATATAGGTGATCTGTGGGTGCAGTAGCTGTGCAGCCTGTAATGATCTTCAGGGCTTTGTTTTGAATAGTCTGTAAAGTCTTATGATGTGTTTCAGCTAGGTTAGAAGCCCAGGCTGGGCTTGCGTATTCCATCACTGATCTTATGTATTGTTTATATACTGTGGTGGTAGTTTCTTTGTTGTGTCCAAATTTTGTGTGAGCAAGTGACCTGAGGGCGTTAAGTCTGGGTGTCAGTTTCTTTTTAATGTTTGTGGTGTGCTGTTTGAATGTCATATTAGTATCATATGTTACTCCTAGGATTTTGGGTGTGTGTGTGTTAGGGGTGTGTTGTTTATGGTGAGTTGAGGGATGTATTCGTGTTCTCCTGTCCAACTTGTGAGCAGGGTTGCGGTGGATTTGGCTGGGGCTAGTTCAAGTCTGTTTGTAGTGCACCAGCCATGTAGTGTGTTGAGATAGGGTTGAAGGAGATCTGTTGCTCTTTTTGGGTCATGGTGTGTGCATGTGAGTGTTATGTCATCTGCATAGGAGGCAAAGTTTATTTGGGGCGTATTGGGTGTAGTTATATCGTGCATGTACAGATTGAAGAGTGCGGGCGATAGGACGGATCCTTGTGGGACTCCGTTTGGAAAGTTTCTGATTTTAGATGACTGACCGGCAAAAGATACGTGTGCACATCTGCCTGCTAGGAAGTTGGCCAGCCACCTTTTTGTGTTGTTGTGCATGTTTGTGTTGTAGATTTTGTTTGTAAGGTTGTGGCGGGGGATGGCATCGAAGGCTTTACTAATGTCGAGTGTGGCTAATAGTGATCTGTGTGGTGGTCTAGCTGAGTTAATGCCGTCGAAAGCTCTTTGTGTAAGGTCTGTGAGAAGAGTGTTTGTGGAGTGCAGTGGCCTAAAGCCATGTTGTGTTGGAGCTAGGGGTGGTCAGGTGTAATTAGTTGTAATACTAGGCGTTCCATGACTTTGGAGGGGGAGCAAAGGAGTGTGATGGGGCGGTGCGAGGAGGGTAGCGTGGGATCTTTGTTGGGTTTGGGGAATGTGATGATGATACCATGCTTCCAAATGTCTGGTATTGTGTTGTGTGAATAGCTGTAGTTTGATATGTTAGTGAGTGCTTGTATGCCTTGTGGTCCCAGGTGTCTGAGGTGTATGTTGCTTATGTTGTCTAGGCCACAGGCGGGTGAGTGCTTGAGATTGTTGATGATATGCTTTGTCTGGTGATTGGTGAAGGGTGTATAGTCAGGGTCTGTGGGGAATTGTCTCTTACGTCGGATGACACGTCGGTCGTCTTTGTGAGGTCTTAGGTGGCTGACATGTGAGAAGTGATTGATGAGAGTGTTTGCTTGTTGTTTACATGAAGGAGTAGAGTCTGTTGTTGTGATTGCAGCATGTGATTGTGTTGTGTTGCTGTTGGAAAGTGTGATGCTGTTTAGTGTTTTGTAGAGTTTTTTGGGGTTTGTTTTGTGATCAAGTGTTTGGAGGAAGTTATTCCAATTTAGTTTTTGTTGTTCTTGTATTTTGTTGTTAGTTTGGGTGTTGAGTGCTTGAATTTGTTGTGTGATGTCTTGTGTGTGGGGTGCTGGGGAGTGTTTCAGTATGTCGCGTTGTCTGATGAGGTTTTAAATTTCTGGTGTGAAGTTGGGGTTGTGTCTTTTTCTGTTACCTCTTGGAATGTGTTTCTTGTCAGCGTTTGGGATAGTTTTATTGAGTATGTGTACAGCATTGTTGATGTTAGTGATGGGTGTACTGTTTAGAGTTGTGAAGTGTTCTTCTGTCTCATTTGTGAATGCTTCCCAGTTAGCTCTTTTATAATTGGTGTATGTGTGTTTGTGGCTAGCTGGGGTGAGTCTGGTTTTGGTGGTGATAATGATCGGGAGGTGGTCACAGCCTAAGGTTCTGACCACCCTCCAGGATGTTGTGGGGGCGAGTTCTGGGGAGCAAAAGGTGATGTCTGGAGATGATGGGTTATAGAGGGCTTGGTGAGGAATATGGGTATGTTGATGGATGTCGTTAAGGATGATGAGGTTATCGGTTTGGTTTTGTAGTACCAACCCTCTGTCTGTGTCGGGGTTGTCGACAAACCAGGCCGACGTCTTGGCGTTGAAGTCACCACCCAGGATGATGTGTGGGGTGTGTGGGGTGTTTGTGATGTGTTGTAAGTGTGGTCTGTATTCATTTGGTACTGTAGGGGATGTTTGGGGAGGGATGTATGTGTTTACGATGGTTATGTTGGAGTTGTTGCCAGTTCGTATTTTAATTGACTGTATTTCTGTTGTGTTATCATTTGGGGGGAGCAGGGATTTGGTTTGTACACTGGTTTCTATGTATGATATTTCTTTGTGTACCAGGGTGATGAGTCCACCGCCCCCGCCGACAGCCCGGTCTTGTCTGATGGTGGTGAAATTATGAAATGTGGGTGTTTTTTGTGTTGTGCGGAGTTTTGTTTCTTGTAAGATGGCAATGTGTATGTTGTGTTGTTTGATGAAGTGTGAGAGTTCGTGTTTCTTTGTGTTGATGCCATCTATGTTCAGTTGAAGAATGTTAATGTTATGTGCACGATGTATGTTGGGTGCTGCTGCACGAGGATGGGGTGGGGGTGGGGGTGGGGGTGAGGGAGGGGCTGGGGGTTGGGATGGGTGAGGTGGGGGTGGGGATTGGGGAGCAGGAGATGGGGGCTGGAATGGATTAGGATGGGTTGTGGTGTGTTGAGTTGAGGATGTGGATGGTATGGGAAGGTTAGGTGGGTTAGGGAGGAGAGGTCAACGGGTTTTAGGGGGGGGAGTGGATGTTATGGGAAGGTTAGGTGGGTTGGGGAGGAGAGGTGGACGGGTTTTAGGTGAGGGATTTGACTGGGAGAGGGAGGGGCATGAGGAACAGGTCCAAGTGTTTGTGTAGTGTTTCTTGGAGGCAAGTGTTGTGCAGGTGAAGTGGGTCCAGTTCCCGCATGAATTGCAGAGAACTGAACCCTTAGTATGGCGACTCGAAGTGATGGGTTTTGAGCAAGTTGGACATAATATGTATGTGTACGTGGGTCCTGGGTTTAAGCAGTTTTCGCATTTACAAAACAAACCAAAAAAAAATCAAATAGAATTGCTTGCCCAACTCTGCGACATGGACATTCATAAATTGGTGTTTAATCTCTTCGGTAGTAACGGTTAATATATATATATATATATATTTATTTATTTATATATAAATATATGATTGGCGGGCTTGCGGTTTCGCTTTGCTGCATGTCTGCCTGCCGAGATCGGAACCTCTCCGGGTGGTCGGGGGGCCGGGGAAGTGCTGGAGGGACCTTGGTCTCTGGGTATTCCTGGATAACCTAGATGTGTGTGAATTTGTATTTTGAGTCTCTGTGTTCATTGTTTTCTGTTGTGTTGTCCCTATTCTGGCTCTGTCTTGAGTCCCCCCAAAAAATAAAAAAATATACAAATAAATAAACAATAATAAAAGTTTGGATTGGGCCTGAGTAGGCCTATTATACACAAACATATATACATATATATATATATATATATATATATATATATATATATATATGTATTTACTATATGTGTAGTATATCGCTAGGAATAATAAAACAATGGAACACCAAGCTTTCGTCTATTCTCTCAGGACATCTTCAGGGTAATACAAGAAAACAGGGAGAGAGTGAGGGTTTAATACCAGTCCTAAATCATATACGAGTTGCTAACTAGCATATACATTCAAAAAGTGTTGCCATCCTACTGCTTTTTGCGATATTTTTGCGAACATACTTCTTTTACATACAAAATTAATGTATTACAAATTATATGTATAGAGTATATGCATATACATTAAACTATGCCTAACAATACAATCTAATCTAATTATACAATGTGATACAAATCAATGAACTTAAGGAAATCAGTACAATGTAAAGCATAATAATTAGTATGAATATATACAGAGTAGTCTATATGAAAATATAACATGATAGGCACCTACTCAGTGAGCAAATACAAATATATAATAGTAATGATACAAGGATATGTGCTATAATAAACGATGAACACAACTAAACATATGAATATATGAAAACAGGAGTCTGCAGAGAGCCGCTTAAAGCAAGACAGATCCCTTTCAAACTTGTATCTATAATATATATATACAGTATATATATACTGTATATATATATATATATATATATATATATATATATATATGTATATATACTGTATATATACTATATATTATAGTATGTATGTATATTATATATATATATATATATATATATATATATATATATACTGTATATGGTGAGATGCGCCCTGACCAAAATATCATGCAAACTCACCACCACCAGACAGACATCATCAACAACTGCCAACCAGACGGAATCAGAATTGCTTCCATAAGAGAAATGCGAGGTGATGCCAGCCAGAACCAACCATTTCAAAATGGCAGCACCACCCCTAAAGCTGTGCGCGCACTTCCAGAAGTCAGCATAGAAAATGGGGAAGAACAGGAAGACCAGGGGAAGCTATCTTATTCCCGTCCACACCAATCCAGCAGGACCACATAATATTACCACCCCATCACTACAGAACAGCCTGAATGCTCCAACTTCGCCAGCAACACCAGCCACCACCAGCGCAGCAGGCGGAAACGACATTCGCCAGCCCATCACCCCAGTTCCCCACGAAAGAAGGTAAAGACTGGGGAACACTTGGACGCCACCCCCACAGACTCTTGTGTGAAAATGCCCTCCAACCCTCCACTTACCGTGCACCATTTCTCATCCCCTTGCACCCTGAAGAACGCCCCCTTGGCACGACCCGTAGGAAAAAGTAAAGAACCCTTCCACCATGGCCCCTAACTAACTCTTCAAATACAAAGAAAAGGCTCAAAACTAACAACACCAATATCCCCACAAACACACAACACATTCACCTCCACCACAGAACAACTTCGTCACAACCAAAGAAACTATACAAAACTTCCACTGCAGCCCTTCTACCCAGTCCTGCAGCTTCAGGAGAAACATCCAGACCTACCGTGCCCTTACTACCCCGAAGCACATCAACGGGGACCAAGCTACCAAAAGAGACACTACTCACGCCAGCCGATGGAAAGTCAAGCAATCAGACTACTGGCTTAGACCCAATTTTTGGATCTTGGAGGAGAAATCTTAAGGTAGAAAGGATATGAGGAAGTAATAAGACTCAATACCGACTTATTCAATCAGGTGTTAGCCCTGGCCGTGTAAGAAAGTTCTCTCAATCAGGTGGTAGCCCTGGCCGTAGAGCCGAGTTTGAGACTGTTACAACTTGCAGTGTTCGCCCTAAGGTAGAAAAGCTGGAACCGACTCAGTACACACTTATGCAATCAGGTGTTAGCCCTGGCAGTGTAAGACAGTTCTCTCAATCAGGTGGTGTCCCTGGCGGTAGAGCACGGTCTGAGACTATTCCCAAACACAGTTGCTGTCCTAAAGAACAAGGGATCAGTACTTCTCACAAGAAAACCCATCAAAACATTTATCTTATTCCAGGCAAGTCCTTGAACAATCGTAGAGTAAGGAGGAACACAGTTTCTTCCCCCAGGGCCAGTGTGAGTGGCTCCCAGAGACGTGACCAGAAGGACATAAAAGTGAAGGACCGCACTGGGAGACTGTTGGAATTGTTTGGCTCGGACCAGGAGACAGACAGTGATTAGGCCCAGTGATGTAACCCAGAAGTTCACATGTCAAGTGTTATCAGGCCTGCCAGCGTCCAGCTCCAGAGTTCCACCGTCGTCTCCTGCCTCTCCAGAGACTCCTTAAAGTGCCTTTCTATCTTCACTTTCTAGGGTAATGTGATTATTGTGAGGGTGTGAATTTAGGTGTGCTGAGGATCTTATATATATTTTAACGTAATTTATGAGAGTACTTCCTCTCCCTTCTTGTTATCTCGTTGGTGTGAAACAGTACACTCTTGTCCACATCGGGAATCGATATAGATACTTTTTCGAAACTCGGGCTCCCATGTTTCACCAGATAGAAAATATACAAACCAGATCTCCCCTCTCATTATGACAACACCCCTACATGTAATTCAAGATCACTCGCTGGGCACCTATGTTTATACGTTCGATGTCACTAGTTTCATAGTCAAAATAGTGAGTGTTTATCCCGCAAAGTTGAGTGCTTTATATAAATTACTTTATGTTAATTTCATATGTACTTTATTTAAAGTCATAATATTTTATTTGATGTGTTAAAGGACTCAGTATCCAATTTGATCCATTTTGATCTTGAAGATTAATGTTATTAACTCTCCTTGATTTAGATCGTTCTTTTATTCCAACCTCAATGTTTCTATATTTGTTAATTATTAACCTCGTAATTATGTCCTGTTTTACTCTGTCCATTTGAATATCTATTATACTCTCTGCGATCATATTTTGATCAATATTTAGAACGATTTACCTTGTGTCGAGGTTATTGCCCCTGTTTCATTTCTTTAACACATGTATGCTCTATGTCAACAGCAGTGTTATTGAATTGGGAGTCTATTTATGGTTATGAACTCCTACATGTGTGAATAATAAATGGAGTTATCTTTCCTTGTGTTTCTGTGCATTGCCTCATATTTTGTGTGGTGATTTGGAAATTTAGTTTGTTTTTTCCCAGTTGAGCATCCTTTTGTTGTATCAGAATATATCAAGTTTCTTAGAAGAAAAAAAAATACTGTATATATAATTATATATATATACATATATACCGGTACTGTACATATACAGTATATATATACTGTTACGTCCTGGGATATATAAACACTGGGCTCTTTCTATTGGACTAGGTATGCGGCAACAAGCAACAACGGAAAACGCTAGATCCAACCCTTATCTATAAACCCAGGCAACAAACCACCCTAAACCGTCAAGAGTCCTGCCTGGACAACAAGGTATCCTATGACTCGGTTACAGGGTGCACGCACTATAGACTGCTGATAGTCAAGCAGGCTATATAAAAGATCACACAATTAAGTTGACTTAAAGCTTCAAGGAAAAGATAGATAACGGAATTAAATTGCAGAAACAATTTAATAACAAACTAGAAGAAAGTACATTTAACGTTACGTTAATTAATACAACTAATCACCCCTGCGTGAAAGAAGGTGAAAGCAAACAGTCCTCAAAACATCGTACCGGTAGACAAGATGCGGGGTTCTAAACTGCATGCGGCTACTGTAGGATCTGATGCTTAGCAAAGAAAGTACATTACGGATTTAGAGAACTCTCAACTCATAAGCAGGAATAAATACTAGTGATAGGACCTACAGTGTATAATGGCATAGGTATAATTAAATAAAGGCAGCAACTCGCAACATAACCACATACAGGTGTGCTTCTCACTCTTAGTCAGGCAAGCCTGCTCGGACAGAGTCTCTAAGCCACACCCTGACTCACAATGCTCACAAAAGCGGTAAACTGTGGCACAATAACAAGCATACAGAAATAATAAACCCCTAGCTGTTAATCTGCCAGGCGGCAGAGGTCTAGCCGGAAGGATATAGGCTTCGGATACCCGGGCTGAGCCACCTGCTCTAGCCTAGGGACGTTCCCAAGTCTGTGCGCCAAATTACTCTAATTGAAAGGGTGCTCTCTTGAGAGACTCAGATCGCAAGTATCTGACTCTCTCCTGGCGACCCTAAAACAAAAGCAAGACGTGCTAGCGCAGTGCTGAGTGGACTAGGCAAGGGCCCTCACACAACACAACACTAGACACACAGGGACACAGACAAGAAAATGCCCCCAGACTCCCATGGGTATCCTAGTAAAGTCGTGCGGGTCCACAGGACTCGCACCAGCAGACTTTACTTAAAGGATCGCAAAAAGCCTCCCCTCCGGTCTAGCCCCTGCTAACCTGACACAAGAACACACTAGCAAGCATGTAACCACCAAATATGAGACAACAAAAAAGCTTCCTAGGTCTCATTAACAATTACATCTCCGCATAAGGCCCAAAATCCTATCTAGTTATCTGAGAGCTCGTCGTTAATACAATAATAGATATAAGGTCTATCAAGGAGATGGGATAATTAAATAGATCGTGAAGTAGTGGAAGGAAGGTATACAAAGTAAGAGAGAAAGTTTCTAAGTGGGATTGAGAGGGATAGATATCAAGGGGGTCCGAAGGGTACGACAGTGAGGTGAGCTCTGAGTCTTGAATCTGTCTGGACACCACCCTAGGCATACAAAATACATCCCAGGCTTGGCAACACTCAACACAGTTGCCGGGTTAAAATCGTCTACTCCGTGCGTGAGTCGAAACTAAGCCTAACGTTGCAATCGGATGCATATGGCAACGCTTCAAGCTCGTCCCAAGCTAGACTCTCCGCGCAAAGCAACGTCCCCCAGCCGGTCTCTCTCTCCCGCTCGTCTCCTCCCACTCTCACTAGACTTACATCTTATATATTATAATGAAACAATCAACTATCGAGAATAAAATTTACTAAGATGCGTTGGTTAAGAATAAGGGCAGCTACAAGCCGTGAAACAACGTAAGAATATCCCAGACATTAGTTACGTTGTCGTAGGATATATACTAAGGAAAAGCCTGCCGGCCGCCTGCCGCCACCCGGTTTCTAAACGGCTGGGCAGCCGACGCGCGCGCACGCCCGCACGTGGCTACTATGCAGAAGCGTCACAATACTGTATACCGGTATATATATATATATATATATATATATATATATATATATATAGAGTATATATATATATATATATATATATATATATATATATATATATATATAATTATATACATATATATATATATATATATATATATATGACAATTATAGGGAATAGGCTCGCAGCCATATTATCCGTAATGTATTAGGGACAATGTAGGTCTATGGAATCCTTATACTGTACTCATGTATAATCCACTGTGGGAGAATAATTTGGATCACATTTATGAAACCCGATATTAATAGAAAACGCCCATTCTAATCAATCTCAAAGCTCTTTCGGACATTCTCACTGCTTACAAACGCCTGCTTTATGCAGTATAATTGATATTTCCCCCTGCGGGCAACATAGATGACGATTTAAATACTTCATGGGGGGGTGAGGGGTGGCAAAGCCCCCCCTCAACCCATCGTGTATCTCACATTATAATTATAACTACGACCATGAAAACACTAATTTCTCAAAATCTGGAGGAAAAAACATGAAACATAAGGGTGCGAGCCTATTCCCTATAATTACCATATATATATATATAGAGAGAGAGAGAGTTATGAGCGTTATATTTATATTCACATTTAATGTTAACAATTGGAATATTTATCTACAATTTGGTTAGGTAACACATAATTTGTGACCTTTACCATTCACCTTGACCTTTGAATAACAAATACACAATATTTGGGCAATCGTTGAAATGACCAACCGAATTTGCCTGTAATATTTGGTGATAGTACATTGCCCCGTTCAGTACCAGTTCTGTTCTTTTCATTATATACTGGATAATAATAGACGATTTTATTCAGTTTAAGAAGGGCCTTCAGCAAATTAACAGGCTTTCAACTACCTTAATTAACCCTTTTTACTACCACAGATCCTTCATAAGCTCCACAAAATTGTCCAATTATAACTATAATATAACACAAAAACGACGTCACTGGTACATAAAGGGTTAAACAGTCTAAGAAGCGTTTAGGGACAATGAATTACACACTTCTTTTGATCTTTGATCGTAAGTATTTGAATATTTGTATGACATTGATATACAGTATGTGTTATTTATTTAAAATGCAACTAACGGTCAGCTTATCGAAATTAGAATTGTTTTTATGATGAAGGTTTACTTTTGACCTTGACGTGTGACTTTGACCTTTATGAAGGATATCATTATGTGTTTGCATTGATTCTACCCTGGAAAATCAAATGAGCGTGCCAAATTTCAGTAAAGATAATCAGTGATTTTTTGAGGTATTAAATGACTATTTGACCTTGACCTTTGACCTTCATCTTGACTTTCATTATGTCTGAAAATTTAAAATTTATTTTGATATACAGGACAACTGTCTCAAGGAATGTTGTTAAGCTTGTATGAATAGAAAAGACATTAGCATATTAACCTGACATTTGACCTTTACCTGTGACCTTGACCTATCAAATGAAATTATGTAAGGTCAAAGGTCAAAGTAAGTTTTTTACTAGTATTTCTTATACTAACTGTTAAATTCTTACTAGGCTTACCATGTATATTCGGAATCCCTAGGCCAAGGTCATACAAGAATCTATACAATTCCAAATGAAAGGTCAATGTCACTTAGTTTCATATACAGTATATCAATAGAATTGTTGACCTTGGCTTTTGGCCTTATCATTACCTTTATGATATTACCAAGTGATATAGTGGGATCAAGAACGATAGGGAGCTTTAAGATAAAATTGGATAAGCATATGGACGAGAAGGGTTGGGTGTAAAGGGGGATCAGCCGGGTTGGGCCAATCAGTGCTCTGCAGACCCCCGTGATCCTGCGTTAATCTCTAACCGTTTTGGTAAGATGATCCTCAGGGTATTAGAGTGTTGAGCCTATAATTGGGCTTTGTAATTGGGGTTGTGTGGGACAGGGATCTGCCTTGCTTAGGCCAATCGGCTTTCTGCAGACTCCCATTTTCTTATGTTCTTCTTATGTTCTTATGATATGTGACTCAAAATTATATATTTTCCTTCGTAATTTAAAGTGCAGCTATCTCACCAAATATCGTGAAGTTTACATGAAAAGTAAAGAAATTAGCATATTGACTTTTTATTTGACATTGACCTGTGACATTGACCTTTCATTTGGAATTGTATAGATTCTTGTATGACCTTGGCCTAGGGATTCCGAATATACATGGTAAGCCTAGTAAGAATCTAACAGTTAGTATAATAAAGACTAGTACAAAACTTACTTTGACCTTTGACCTTACCCTTTAGAATATTTATCTAACATTTGGTCAATAACATATCAAGGTTACCAGTAACTTGTATGATGAAAATTAAGAAATTTTAGTAAAAACTATAAAACATGAAATATTGACCTAATTGATAACCTTGACCTTTGCCCTTAACCTTTTAGTTAAATTGAATATTTTTCTAACTAACCTTTGCATTGACCAAATGGATAACTTGGTGAAAATCCATCGAACGGTCTAGGAGGTGTTTCCGGACGGATGACGACGGACGACGACAGACAAACTGACTGGTGGTGCACAGTATACGGACGGGATCTGTGTGCGCGATACCACTCTGCTTCACAGAGTTGATGGACGTTAATATATTATATATATATATATATATATATATATATATATATATATTAGTGTGTGTGTGTACGGACTCTCAGGTGTTGACCAGTGATCTCACCATCAACAGATTTTTCCACAGGAACCATATTATTAATAACTTTTGATAGGGTTATCAATGATCACTGTGTGGTAGTAAATCCACTACAGTGATTTAGGAACTCGTGACTGAATCATGTGCTAAAATACCGGGTTGGAGCAGATCCTGGGATAACATTTATTATTGAGTATATATTATATCCACCGTTTGAGGATATGACGCGTTTTAGCACTATATTTTGGTTATCATTAGACGATTTTGTACAGCTTAGGAAGGATCCATGGGAATGAAAAGGGTAAAAACTATCTCAATTAATCAGCTGTGTTCCTAATCTGAATACATTCGTCTAATAATAGTCAGAAACTAGAAAAGAAGTGTATCATCGATCCTCAGAGGGTTAAAATGTGGTCTAGAAATACATACCGTATATGTTTTGGACAAAGACCACACGAGGATGACGTGAATAATGACCACCAAGTTATATGTTAGATATTTGTAATGTGTTTAACCCTTTCAAGATCCGATTACTAATTTATTTTGTTTGCTGGCTATTATTAGATGACTTTATTCAGATTAGGAAGGGTTTATGGAAGTCAGATGGTTAAGAGAGATAGTTTTTACCCATATCATTACCATAGATCCTGTCTAAACTGTATAGATGAAAGTCTGAGTAACCTGCCAAAATTCGTCATGATCTTCAAAAGGTTAATATACGAATTATATCTATCAACCGTCAGTGGAAGAGGGAGAATCAATAATATACACACTGTGTTACATTGTATTGGTTTAAACTGGAATTCTACAAACTTAACTTTGTTTAGAATGCTGGCAGTACTACGAACTGTGTCTTATTAAATTAGTATAATACATCACTTAGAGTCCCGAGGTAAGGTAATGGTTATGTTGGTAATGTAACGTTGAACACATTAAGGCCACCAAGCTATTAACAAGAGTCCCCTCGGTGATAAATGGTTCCATGTAGACAGTGAATAGAGATAAATGCTACCATGGGTTATAGTAGAGAGAAATAGAGAGTACAAAGGAGTACAAAGGCAATCAAGCAACAACAGGTCCAGCAACCCACTCAAGGCGGCTTGCTCTCCAAAACACTGATGTTCAAGTATCCACACAGTAGTTTAGAGTGGGTAAGGGAAAAACGAAAAGGGAAGACTGCTCTGTGACAAATGTCCTTGGCAGGATAAGGAGATGTTAGTAGGGGACAATTGTTAGTAATATAATAGAGGGAACACAAACAAAATGCAGTCAGTCGTGGATTTAAGTCTAAGTGTTTGTGTAGGCAAATGTTAATAAAATCGACGGTGTTGCAGTCTATGACATCTTGGGGAAGCCCATTCCACAAGTTGACAACTCGATTGAAGAAGACATTCTTAGATTCATGCGAGTTAAAAGATTTACTAATAATTTTGCAACCGTTCCCCTGCGTGTAATTTAATTGGTCGATAGTGAAATATTTAATAGAGGTCTTATTCTAGATGCCATTGGTGATTTTGAACATTTGAATTAAGTCTCCTCTTAACCCACTGGACCCCAGATCTGCAGCTTATGCGTCGGCAATGTATGTAACGTTAAACCCCAGAGCTGCATAGGGTGTGTCGGAATTGTCGACCTTATTTACTCTTGTCCAATGGTAGCTAGAGGATTCCAATTTGTATGGGATATACTTTATGATGTTGCCGAACAGTGGCAGTACTCGGCAACCCCCAAGTCAAGCCGCGCGGAGGGGTACAGGCGGATGGGGAAAGCCATTTTACTCACTTATCTCACCGCCACTTTTGAGCTTATTTACTTTAGTCCTATGGTAGCTAGAGGGTTCAAATATGTATGGGATATACCTTATGATGTTGCCAAACAATGGTAGTACTTGGGAACTCACAAGTCCAGCTGCGGTGGGGAGTGGGGAGAGGGACGCGCGGGAGGAGGGAGGAAGACAGTTGTCCTGTTGACTTCACGAGTGTCTGACCTACCTCGTCGCCTCGCGATGTTGGAACAAAGGGAATAGAGTGTGTATCGCTCCCCTACTGCTCCCCATGACATGGTTGACTGCCTACCAAGTGGGGAAGAAGGTGGAGGAGGAGGATCCAGACCCCATGGCATTCCTCAAATTTCCGCCAGGTCATTGTAGGGGTCAGAAGAGACGAGCTGAGAGTGTGTCATATTGACATGTGCCGTGTACGTGGTCTTCCCTCACGCCTGCCTTCACCACCACCTCCCACACTTTCCCCACTACAAATACACTGTCAAAACCCATATTTCTAAATCAAAAGTACCTAAAACCATATGTAAAACTCATATTCTAACTATAAAACATACGATAAAGTATAAAACCAATAAACAGTGTGCGTGAGAGATGCATATTAAAAGTGAAAGTGAGTGGAGGAGTGTCAGGTGTTAGTCAGCTGGCCTTGTGTACGTGCGTGCGTTATGGGCCAAGATGCCGCCGGTTGCCATGGTAACCAGGACGCGCGAGGGGCTTGCCACTCGTCGGTATTTATAAAGTTTGAATCAATGTACTTATCACACTGTAACTTCACTTACAATGACATTATGTGATACATGTTGCTAATATATGAACTATGAAGGCACACATGATCCTCAGGTGGTGTAAATAACCGTCACTCGAAAACTGGATGCATCGTACATCTGCCATTCTGCCTTGCCCCGCTGTGGTGTGCCGGCGCGGGATGTTTGAAGAGCGCCCGGCACCAGCTGATATTTGAGCCCGAGCCAGTTTACAGAAGGACTTACAGGATTGACCACTCAATTTAGGATCCGTCTGACTCCTAGGCCCTCTTTGTATCTTTTTAGAACTATTTTTCTACTGTGATGTTCGGCTAGTCCATCCACTAACCTGCCTTACCCTTAGGTAAGCAGTACAGATTTGTATCAGGTTTACTCCCCTAGACAGGTTGCCGACCAAGGCTGACAAGTCCCATTTTCCAGATTTGTATAAGGTTGTCTCCCCTAGATTGGTTGCCAACCAAGGGTAATGAGTCTGATTAACTGCAACCACCATTGCCGAGTGAACTAACAGTGACGGATTTAGAGAAGTGAGTTATGAACAAGTAACTATGGGATGTTCATGACTCTCTCTCTCTCTCTCTCTCAGTAATGTCAGTACAGGAACAGAGCCAAAATATTGCAGCAGCAGAAGATAGGTCATGTATCATTAACAAAGATGTATAGCCACCATGCGTGGGTGGTTGAAATCAGGGAGCTATCCCTCCGCCAAAGGCAGCTTCCTAGGACCTTTCCTAGCTGATGCTGAGAGGATTGGGTTCTAGTCATGTGGTGATGGGTTGGTCTATCAGAGTGAGAGTTGAGCATTCTCTGCCATACCCATAGCATACTCTGACTGTTCCCTCTTACAAATATATTTTCTAGATCTCAAGTGGCGGCGTCTCTTCCGTGGATCGACCTCTCTACTGCCAACTTAGGGGTTGGCAGACTGGGAGCTAAAGCGTCACATTTTTCCTATGCCCATAAACTTTCCCTTCACAATTGTTAAGGGGTACAGGGACTTGGATGGGGCTTTGGTGACCCTAGCATTTTCGCACTCTCCTCAGCTCCAAGCCTGGGAGCGGCTTTGGTCACCTGGGCATTCTTAGTGGTAAAGCAGGGATGGTTCTGTGAGGGCGCTCGGTTATGACCTTGGCCTTCCTCAGGACCTTGAGGCTGTTCGGTCAGACAGCCTGGGAACAACAACAACAACCACCATGGATATATCCTCACTGTATATTAAATGTATACAATTTGGACCTCACTAGTATATAATATTCATTAAACATTAGTTAATCTAAATGTGTCTTATTGTGCAACTGGATGCGTTCTTTTGTATACGATCAAGTAAATAATAATTCATTTAGGAAACACTGGCCGATTTAAGTCAATTCAAATAAGCACCCCTGGTAATGGTACAGTGTAATATTTACCATACTTCCAATACGGTACGATAATAACAATACAGTTACTTTGGTTAAACTAGGCATGTATTGGGGCAATACCATAAGTATATAGGACAAGAAATGTAATTTCATTAAATGTGAGACAGATATGTGAGAAATGTTATTGTATTTTATGATAAACTAATAAAACAAGTTGACGTTTGTCCCTCACGAAAGTCATGGGAATGTCACACATTTTGCTAAGTTACAAATGACCTTACTATATATTAAAAAACAAAACATAAAATACACAAATTTGAAATGTGGAGACATTACTTAAATGTTACCGCTAAATGAAACCCACACATTATGGTGCTGACAACTTAATTACAAAAACGATAATTTATTATCAAGACCAGTTTAATGTATGCCTACATTACCCGTAAATTATATAGCTCCAGAGGAGATGAATATTGTAATTTCGTTACAACTGTATTATTTCCAAGCTAAAGAACGGATAATTGTTATATTTTATAACGAACACAGAGTACAATTTATCAACATTATGTTTTCACCGTCAATTATATTATTACCAATTCTCTCTCTCTCTCTCTCTCTCTCTCTCTCTCTCTCTCTCTCTCTCTCTCTCTCTCTCTCTCTCTCTCTCTCTCTCATTATAATCTCCATTACTTTTACTCCTGTAGTTAAATAACGCTCATCAACTGTACAGTACAGTATATGTACTTATGATCATGTCTTCTGTGCATCAATAATATTAATGTTTTCTTATGACCAGCTTCTTGTTCTCATACTTCACCCTTAACCCACTGAGCACCAGCTAATTATAAATAAATGTACATCTAGAGACCGGCCGACTTGGCATTTTTTTATTTTTTTTTATTAAATGGCTTAAATAGGTGAGAAATGAAGAATAAAACAAAAAATAACAAAAACACTCACCTCGGTCATTTGGGGGTCATGTGGGGGGGGGGGGGACGCCTCAGACATCAGCTGATACCGGGAGGCCTTCAAAGTTCCCGCCCGGCTAGCCACAGCTGAGCGCGGCAGCATGGCTGATGTACGATGCGTCCAGTTTTCGAGTGACGGTTATTTACACCACCCGAGCATCATGTGTGCCTTCATAGTTCATATACTACCAACATGTATCACATATTGTCATAATAAGTGAAGTAATAGTGTGATAAGTGCTTAGATATAAGTTTTATAAGTGCTCACAAGTGGCAAGACCAGAGCGCATCCCCGTTGTCATGGAGACTGGCTGCCATCATGGTCTCAAACAATAACAGAACGCATATACGTACACACACCCAGCTGACCGACACGCGCCCTCACCACTTTCACTGTCATTGTCTGTCTCTCTCACTCCCCCTCTTTATTCAGTTTATGCTTTATCGTATGTTTTATAGTTATAATATGGGTTTCACACATTGTTTTACGCACTTTTGACTTAGAAATATGCTATATTTACACTTATTGGTGTCCGTCACTGTTTTACGTATATTTGAGTGTCAATATTACTTACATATTGTGTTCGGCACTTTGTATATATTTATTACTAGGAGGGGTACCCGGCGTTGCCCGGGTTTAAATTCTACTACCATAATCAACATCATCAATCACTACTACCACAATCATCACAATACTACTACTACCATAATCACCGGCCTCGACCTCCCTGTGCCTCATTAAACGGCGACCTCGATTTCGGCCGCTAAATTACCTCCGATTTTGGATCTGACCTCATCTGTACCCCCAATTTGGGGAACTGCGAACAACTTTCGTTCCATACACTTTTTCGATCGGAGGCCTCCTTCTGCCCCAAACGGCCATTTTTTTTGCTCCCGTATACTACTTAAGTTCTGCCGAAAATTTTATTAAACAAAAGTATCTCTCATTTCCACTAAACTCGCCTAAAACCATTTCCAAAGCCTGGGCTTTCCAACGGTGCCCCTCACTCCCACCTGGCATCAAAACTGTGGGAGGAGTTTAGTAACAAAGGTCGGGTAACTGACAAACAGACAAACATTGATCTTTATTTATTAAGATTTACACTTGGTTTTTATACACACACTTCACATTTCATAGCGTCTTTTATCGCAGTCTTTGAGTACACTCTTTTAGAAATGCTCAAGGGTGTGATACTCCCTGAAGCAGTCCGGGAAACACAGTGCAACACCACATTCTCGGCACATATACCTGGTATTTGATCTCACAGGGTGCCTCTGTGTCGTGTTCCGGCACGCATGACACCGTCTTCGGGGTTTTTCATTGTGTTCTGTGGGCGGCACATATTCAGGGAAGTGGCGTTGTGTCAGCCTGGTAATCCCTTCTGCTGCTGTCCATCGATGGGCGGGGGGTTGCGGGGCGTGGGGGGCAGTCATGTATTCCCTCAACATCTCCCTGGACAGCTCGATGCAGAAGTTCTCCATCGTTTCCTGCTTGCCGGTGATTGTTGCGTGGAGGATGTGGCTGTTATAGAGGGTGATATCGACGAGGTGGAAGAATAACTTCTTATACCACCTCATCGTCTTCCTCGCACACCCAACTGGCGAGATGACAGCATCTGATTTGTCCACCAGCCGCATGTTGATGTTATAATCACAGATGGCCAAAGGTTTCTTGATAATTTCGCCAATTGCGTTGTCTGCTGTCTTGGAAGATGGGACGGTGGACTGTTGTGAGGATGTTCACATCCCGGTTATCCATCCAGGACAACAAGAGGACATTGTTAGCCTGCTTATATATGATGGAGCCATTTTCCCGTCTGGGTGGTAGTTCGGGCATGAAGATCCGATTTCTCCTGACGGTGCCACAGACTCCTGTGGCTCTGTTCCGCAAGGATGGCACTCATCTAAACCCTGTGGGTTCAGCACGCATGGGTCGTCTCCTACACGAAGCAGTCCGCAGCCATGGATCAAAAAACGCCATCCGAGAAGAAGCAGCAGTGACATAAATCATCCAACGCCAAGAAAAAAACAGAGGCAACCGAGGACCACCAGCGATAAGGACCGAAGACAGCGAGGACCGAGGACAGCCATGAACATAAATGTAGATCCGACAAGAACCAAAAATATTATTAACCCTTATTTAGCGGCGAGCAACATAAGTCGAGTTAAATAAAGCTGGACTAAGTGGCGGCGCTCGACATAGGTCGAGTGGCAATTTCAGCACGTAATGTGGCTGAGAGAGAGAGACAAGTGGTGGCAGGAGACTAGCGAGCGTATGACTGCTCCAGACCACCGCGGCGAACCTACTGACACAAATCTCAGCTCCCTCCTCCTCTCTCACTCGCTACATACTCAATTATGTACTGAAAGTACCGAATTACCTGTTTTTTGCACTCGCGTTGCACGGTTATTGCAAGAAAACTATCCATCATACAAGGATCGTTATGGTGTCATTCGAAAGCTCTGTTTATGCCCTTTCAGGGATAGGTACTTGTTTTACGTTTAGGGTCTTATTTAGGCATGAAAATGATCACGTAAACAGCCCTATTTTGGCTAAAAACACCCCGCTGTGCGGTACACATAAATAAACCGCATAGGCCGCTCGTAAGGTGTTAACCCTTAATTAGCGGCGAGCAACATAAGTCGAGTTAAAAAAAGCTGGACTATGTGGCGGCGCTCGACATAACTCGAGTGGCAATTTCAGCACGTAATGTGGCTGAGAGAGAGAGACAAGTGGTGGCAGGAGACTAGCGAGCGTATGACTGCTCCAGACCACCGCGGCGAACCTACTGACACAAATCTCAGCTCCCTCCTCCCTCTCTCACTCGCTACATACTCAATTATGTACTGAAAGTACCGAATTACCTGCTTTTTGCACTCGCGTTGCACGGTTATTGCAAGAAACTATCCATCATACAAGGATCGTTATGGTGTCATTCGAAAGCTCTGTTTATGCCCTTTCAGGGATAGGTACTTGTTTTACGTTCTGGGTCTTATTTAGGCATGAAAATGATCACGTAAACAGCCCTATTTGGCTAAAAACACCCCGCTGTGCGGTACACATAAATAAACCGCATAGGCCGCTCGTAAGGTGTTAAAGAGCGTTCCGTGAGTTCTAAAATAACAAATTTAAAGGTTTTCTATGCAAACGCTCGTAGCATACGCAATAAATTTTCAGATTTAGAGGAGCTAGTGTTTACAGAAAATTATGATGTGATTGGCATAACAGAATCTTGGCTCAATACAGAAGATAGAGACTTTTTAGCAGAGTATTCACTTCCCGGTTATGTAATGTTTGAGAAAAGCCGAATAAATCGAAATGGAGGTGGCGTTTTACTTTATATCAAAGAAAGTCTTAACCCTACCCTCTTGTCAAAACCTCAAATTGTGAACGTCGACGCATCTTTTGTGCTAATAAAGAATAATACAGGTACAAAAATAATACTTGCATTAATATACAGACCTCCAGCTCAATCAGTGCAAACTGACCGAGAAATTTACGAACAAATTGCAGATGTAAGTAACTCACAAGATACCGTAATTTTTGGCGACTTTAATTTACCTGTGACCAAGTGGGGCGATACTCTTACTTCACACTCCGGACATGACTTGTATACGAACTTGCAAGAGAGTTCGCTTTATCAATTTGTTCGAACGCCAACCCGTGGTAATAACGTTCTTGACATTGTACTTGCAACAAGAGAAGAATTAATAGAGAATTTGAATGTTGGTGATGAATTCAGTAACAGCGACCATCGTACGATAACTTTCACTTTAAAGTTTACTAGTAACGAACCAAATAGTAGCATCGAAAAAGTCCCTAATTTCAAGAAAGCAAACTTCCATAAACTTAGAGCTATGTTTAAAGAAACTGACTGGAGCTTTTTAATTCACAATAACGACATAAATACATCTTGGAAGTTATTCGAAGCCACTTACCTAAAAGCAGTGCAAGACTGCATACCATCGAAAATACGGCGTCCAGGCCATAATAATAAGCCCAAATGGTGGAATAAAGATATTTCAAACTACCTGCTTGCTAAAAAATTTGCTAATGATAGATTAAAATCCTCACAAAATGACGAAGAACGGCTGAAATTTGTAGAGCTACGACGCAAAGCCAAAAAGTTAATTAAGCAAAGTAAAAAGACCTTAGAGTTACATATTGCGAATCAAAGTAAAACAAACCCGAAAGAATTCTATAGTTATATCAGAAAGAAAAAAGTAGTTACTTCAACTGTTGGACCGTTAGTCGATGAAAATGGAGAATACACCAAAGACGAAGTACAAATGAGTAATGCCCTCAATACCTTCTTTGCATCAGTTTTTTACAACAGAAGACCTCAGTGATATCCCTACACCATCGCCGATTCAGATTGATAATTCAGATGTTCTAAGCAATATCACCGTTACAGAGAGAGAAGTATTGAATTGTTTAGATAAACTCAAGGTAAATAAAACGCCTGGACCAGATACAATCTCGCCTAGAGTTCTAAAGGAAGCTAAGGATGAGCTCTCCAAACCACTGACATTACTATTCAATAAATCCTTGCAGTCTGGAACTATGCCCGATCAGTGGAAGCTAGCCAATGTAACACCGATATTCAAAAAAGGCAGCAAATCCCTACCCAGTAACTATCGTCCAATTAGCTTAACCTCAGTTGTATGTAAAATGCTAGAAACGGTCATACGAGACCGACTCGTAAATCACTTAGAGGAAAATAACATACTTAAAGATACTCAACACGGCTTTCGTAAAAAACGTTCCTGTTTAACAAACCTCTTAGACTTCTTCCACGATATCCTCAACCTCTACGATGAGAGTAAAGCTGTAGATATTATATACCTTGATTTTCAAAAGGCCTTTGACAAAGTTCCCCACAAACGTTTACTGCTAAAACTAAAAGCGCATGGAATACAAGACGGTGTGTTGAAATGGATAGAAAATTGGCTCAGCGACAGAAAGCAAAGAGTAGTCATAAACGGTAAGGCATCTAAATGGACCAATGTAAGTAGCGGGGTACCCCAGGGATCGGTACTAGGACCAATTCTCTTTCTAATTTACATCAACGACATAGATGAGGGTCTCACCTGTACAATCTCAAAATTTGCTGACGATACAAAAATTGCAAATAGCGTACTCTCAAAAGAACAAGTTGACGATATGCAACACAATCTAGATAAATTGTCATGTTGGGCCCAAATTTGGCAAATGAGTTTCAATGCGGATAAATGTAAAGTACTACATATCGGATACCTAAATGAGAAAGCAAACTATTCGATGAATGGCACTCAGCTTAAGAATGTAAACAGAGAAACCGATCTGGGAGTAACAATATCGAGTAACCTAAAACCGAGTCAACAATGTTCAGAAGTTGTTAAGAAGGCAAACAAAATAATTGGCTTTATAGGCAGGTCATTTGAGCAAAAATCCAAAGAAGTTATCCTAACCCTTTACAATTCATTAGTCCGCCCTCTTCTGGAATACTGCGTTCAATCCTGGTGCCCTTATTACCAAAAAGATATAAACAAGCTAGAACGAGTTCAACGTAGAGTTACCAAAATGATACCTAGCCTAAAGAACAAACCATACGAAGAGCGTCTTAGAGAATTAAATCTATTTCCTTTAACCCAGCGCAGATTAAGAGGTGACTTAATTCAAGTGTTCAAAATCATCAAAGGCATCGACAATATGAACTCTAGTAAGTACTTCACTATCGACCAATCTAAATACACGCGGGGAAACGGTTGCAAAATTATTGGTAAATCTTTTAACTCACACGAATCTAAGAATTTCTTCTTCAATCGAGTTGTCAACTTGTGGAATGGGCTTCCCCGAAACGTTATAGACTGCATCACCGTTGATTCATTTAAACTCCGCCTAGACAAACATCTCGCATCAAACCCGCGACTGACTGCGTTTGTAAATTAATAACTTTATTTTATCCCCCCCTCAGTTACTAACCCATCTGTCCCCTACTAACTTCCTAATCCTGCCACGGACATTAGTTCCAGGGCAGTAATTCCCTTTCCAATGTTCCCTTACCCACTCTAAACCACTGTTTGGACACTTGATCCTCAGTGTTTTGGAGGACAAGCAACCTAGAAGAGTCACTAGATCTGTTGTTGCTTGATTTCCTTTGTACTCCTTCCTTTGTACTCCTTTGTAGTGCGGCTATGCAGGAACTTGGCAAGGGAAGGGCTGGTGTACCAGTTGTCCAGGTACAGTATGTGGCCCCTGTCCAAGTAGCCCTCCATCATGGTGATGACGACGGCCCCAGAAATTCCGTATGTCCTCGAATCCACTAATTCTGTTTTCTTGCCCATATACAGAATTAGGTCCTGGATGTAACCGGTTTGACAGTCACACATCACGAAGGTCTTCAGGCCATATCGATGTCGTTTGCTGGGCATGTACTGCCAGATGCCAATATTCCCCCTGCACAGCAGCAAACTCTCATCAATAATGAGCTTCTGATGGGGGTTGAAGGCGGCAGCAAACTTCACCTTCAGGTACTCGAAGATGGGTCTTATCCTCTCCATGGGGTCCTTCATTGCTCTTGGTTGACTTTGATTTTTGGTGTGGGCTGCCAGGCTGTCAATGAAATGTAGGTTCCCCATTATGGCCGTGAACCTATTTCTGTTCATTATTTGACCAAAAATAGGGGTTCGGACGAGGGGATCCCAGGACCAGTACTTATTTATTGAGGATTTCTTTGTGGCCCCCATCAGAATGACAATGGCCAAGAATGTGTAAAACTCTAGGGGCATCTAGGGCGGAC
The DNA here is from genome assembly GCA_032716605.1 of Paralithodes platypus. Lineage (NCBI taxonomy): Eukaryota > Metazoa > Arthropoda > Malacostraca > Decapoda > Lithodidae > Paralithodes > Paralithodes platypus. Next base: position 12,369,395 of record CM064508.1, read on the forward strand.
CATGTCAGCCATGCAGAGTATTTTAGCTGCTCCTTCCCAGCCATGAAATAATAATTGTATCAGTTGGTCTGGTCAACAATTAGAGCCACGAGATTTGTAGTAAAATACTGCAGGAAGATGTCATGTCTCGTGGTCTGGCGCCCCTGGTTTGGGAGCGTAGGGCCGGCAATCCCAGCACCCACAAAGTTGTAGTCGGTGGGCACAAAGTTTTCTCCATCAACCCAATCCCGTTGGGTTGAGCGGCACCTTCGTCGCCAGAGTCGTCAGGAGGGGAGTCACCATCAGGGCGGCGGGGGGCATCACCCTGCCTCTTGCCCCTGCCATCAACCTCGGCCTTGGTCAAGCCGACCCAGCCCTTGCTCTCGCACCGCCAGGGGTGGGGCGTCGTATTAGGGTCACTTTAGAACAGCTTCAGCCATGCCCACGCCCAGGTCCACGGGCACGCCCACGTATGCAGGTAGGGCTTTGCGCACGATCAGGGCGTTGTGGCGACGCAGGCGGTGATGGTGTCTGTGGGAGGTCCCAGGCTGAGGAGAAGGTACAGGTGAGTATGGTAGTGATCTGGGAGGTGAAGGTGGGGGCGAAGAATGCTCTGAGTCAGCCCGGGCTGATAAGGGAAACAGGCGCAAGCCATAGAAAGTGTAAGGGGTTGGCGCTTTTAGTGGAGAGGCAATGCGGGGTGGTGGTGAAGGCAAACGCAGGGGTGGACTACGGCGGCGAGGCACGTGTGGTGTCGGACCTTGACCCCTCTCTTCTTCAGCTCCTCTCTTGTCAGCCAAACGATGAGAAAGTGGAATGTTGAGGAATGCCATGGGGTCTGGGTCATCTGCCTCATGCTCATTATCCTCTTTCCCACTTGCTGGGGAGTCCACTATGTAACGGGGAGCAATGGGGGAGTGATAGCTACTCTCCTCCCTTTCTTGTAACATTGAGAAGCAATGAGAGATGGGGACATAGGGTTCCTCCTTATGTATGTCGTCTATCTCGGCCAAAGTGGGACTATATTCGTCCTCTGAATCGTCATTTGACGATCCAGTGTCACTATCAGGCACATCACTCTCTTCAAGTATGGCCATGGCATCATTAAGGGATATTCCCATGCGTGGGTAACGACGTGGTAAATCCGACATGGTGTATCACTCGCGAGATGTATGGGTAAACTGACTTTCCTTTGTCACTGACGTCCATTGTCACAACATACCTAGATTTGGGTATTGCCATGCATTGCCTACATCTTAAGGAATATCCCATACAAATATCAAGCCTATAGCTACCATAGGACAAGAGTAAATAAGGTGGAAAATCGTGGGGAGATAAGCGGGTACAGTGTTTTTCATCACCTTCCCCGCCTGACAACCCGCCCGGCAGGACTTGGGGGATAGCTGAGTATGGTCAAGTAATGCCCCTATCCTAAAGTGTATCTCACACAAATTTCAAGCCTCTAGCTCCCATACGAAAGGAGTAAATAAGGTCGAAAATTGGGGTGAAGTAAGAGGGTAAAGTGGCGCCACTAATCCACCCGCCACCACCTGCACGGCCTACCTGGGCGGTTGCCGCATACCGCCACTGTTCGGTAACACCCTAAGGTACATCCCATACCATTCTCAAGCCATTTCCTACCATACGAGCCGAATAATAGAGGTTGCAGTTGCGGACGCAATGTTTGCGTCGCTGGGGTTCAGCGTTACATACACTGCCGACGCAAACAGTGCGTCGCTGGAGCTCAGTGGGCTAATAATGCATCCTTCTACTAAAAAAACAATAATTTATAGGCTACTGAATATTTTCAACAGTTTATGTATTGACAATACTCTATTTTGTAACCCCTTCACCACCATGACGTCTTTTTAACTTTGATTCTGGTTATTTTTATGCAGTTTAAGGACCTATGTTACTAAGAGGGTTTACTGAGATCGTATTCACTCATTAGAGTCGCATAGGTAGATTACAAACTAAAGAAAATTGTTTAATGTTAACCAGATAATGATGAAAATTACGTAATGGTGGTTAAGCGTTTAAACTCGATATATATATATATATATATATATATATAATGTTTATATATATATTTTCTTTCTGTATTCCAGCTACTCCCTCTCGGGCATAGGCTGAGAGCCTTCACACTCTACCGCTTAACACGGTGAGGCTCGTGAACTCTTGTTCTAGTCTAGGGAGTGAGACATGCGAAGCACCTATTAACAGCTCGAACCCAACTCCATCTCTGAAGCTGCTTCGTCTCTGCGCTTCACCATCTCACTCTTCAGACTCGGACTCTCACTCTCAGAACGCCACCTATTGAGCCATTAACTCACTAGGCATTGCCCCCCTGTAGCATATTTTGAATATGGGAATATTCATACAGTGCTATTTAATCAGGGAACAATGAGGGTATTTTGTTTTGGCATTTCGGTGTGCTGTAGTAATGCACTTTAACTAGGTACAGCACAAAATCCAGCCGAATAATATCTTCCCATTGACATATTGGGATTCGAACCTGGGTCCATTGGATTACCAGTCCAGTGGCAAGACCACTCTGCCACACCTCGCCTATATATATATATATATATATATATATATATATTGTATATATACATATAAGCTCTATCAGTTAAAGAACCATTGTACAGTGTAAAACACAAGAGTTTAAAAATTGAATATGTAATTATAGGAGTCATATTGATGGTGATATGCTTATGTTAGATACTAATTACCGTGTTCATAACTTTATTAAACCAATATATGCATTGTTTACAGACTATGCGGGGTAATGGACGAAACATTTCACAGTGAACCAGTCAGACCAATAATATACACATTTTATGGACCTCTGAACCGTGACTGCTGAGACGATATAATTATATTATTGAGTTATTGATTCATATGTTGGCTGCCATAGTTTACATAACTGCAGGTTGTATAAAACACAAATATACATTTTGTTTAGTTACAGTACATCTCTATATTGCGTATGCTATCTATCTTGGCGTCATGTGTATTATTTATACGCTTAATCAATAATCACATTCGAATACTCCTTGAATGATCTCTCTCTCTCTCTCTCACACACACACACACACACACAAATTCAACAATAACAATAGCAACCATGTCACACACACACACTCACACATTCACACACACACACACGCACATGCACACACACACACACACACACACACACACACACACAACAATAATAATTACACTGTCCATTGTCTCACCATCTAACGGACACAGTTTTACTTCTCACGTTACATAATTATATCTTCTCTGGTTTATCCTTTAACGTGTTGACAACCTATGTCATACAGTTTCATTATATCTATTATTCTTAGACATTTTGGATGGTTTAAAATGATTGCCCTAATAATATTCGTTTCATAGTAATATTAGCAAGTCCTATTAATATGTGTGTTGTGTAATTCATTCACGTATGCAACGTAATAAAATAAAATAAATGCAATGAAAAGGGAAAATATTTATGGTGGAAGCAACGAAAACTGGATAATGGAAGGGACATATACTGTATAGTGCAATATATATATAGAAAATGCTCTCGTAAATGCATAGTTATGGGAGCAAACATAGAAATATAGCTTTGGTATTTTTGTAAACCAGCTTCCATCCTCGCAGAGATAATTATACTATACTTATATTATTATATCCTCTTGGTGTTGTATTTTAGTATTATTTACAAAACGTAAAGGAATATTTACAAAGACTTGTTCACGGTTTGCTAGTGTTTTGACCTAAACTGTACACTCACCATTACTTCAAGGTGGTACAGAACTAATAATATTTATGCTATAATAGCATATGTAAGCATACTAATCTTAAACATGCAAACAAACTTCATCCAGCAATAGCTATGATATATGCTGCCTTTGTACTTCCCATTTGCTTTACCAAGCTTTAGATAAACGAGAACTATTTAAATGTACCCGCATAAAGAACCAGTCAAGCAACCCAGCATCACTGTATCATCCCTAACTACCAGCCACCGTGTGAAGGAAGCCACAAAGAAGCCTGGTGAAGCTCTCCCAGGAATGATCCAAGGTGGTACTGTGATTAATGTACACCCAGACAAATGATGGGTTATAAACCATACCAACAGATTTCCTACAATGAAGAGTAATGAACCCATATGTGATGCTCTAACCCTCTCTCCCTTGTGTGTGTATGTGCGGACGCGCGCGTTTTCACGGGTATGTGTGTGTGTACGCGCGTACACGTGTGTATGTGTGTGTGTGTATGTATGTGAGTGTGTGTTTGGATGTGTGTGTGTGTGTAAAACAAAGTATCATTAATGGTGTACATAAGGTATGTATTGGATTTGATAATTAACCCACAACATACAGATACTTTGGTAAATTATATAACCACTGTAGGTATGATATCAATTTCACTTTGATAATGTAGTCGGCTCTATTTTTCACGGAACAACAATTTTAAATTTATAAATAATTTGTATATAAATTTCCTTCACTAATACTGCTACAGATAATGTCCAATGATAACACATTTCTGACATCTACATGTAAGTAGAAACAATCACTTAGGGACGACTGTTGCACAATTCATGCCTTTGTTGAAACATTTAATTACATTGTGATTTATATAGTGTTCCATAAAGCGTTTGACATTATTTGTTCAAACTTTAAAATAAGTAATTGACACTAACAATGACATTACCAAGGCAAATTTATACATCATCAAATTAATTATAAGAATAATTTTGATGAACACTATATTTCCTAATTAATCTCAAATTGTTATATATATATAATTATGGGGCTTAACACCTTACGAGCGGGCCCGTCAGTTTTTTTCCACTACGCTCCAAGCGGGGTTTTTTTTTTTACCCTAAATAGCCTTGTTTCCGTGCTCTTTTTCATGCATAAACAAGAGCCAGAGCGTAATACAATTATGTATCCCTGAAAGGGCGTAATTTGAGCTTTCCAATGACACCAGAACCATCCTTCTACGACCACGCGTTCTCTTGCAACGATCGTGCAAGACGAGTGCTAAAACCCTAAAATACGGTAATTTCCTTATATAATTCCCTGTGTGGCGAGGTAGGGAGGGTGGAGTTGTGTGGAGTAGATGTCACTAGGCGCGCGGGATCCGTGCCGAGCGGTCATGAGGCAACCTACGCTCCTCCCGTCGCTCGTCTCTCTCTCAGAGCCATTATTGCTTAAAAATTGCACACGGACTAAAGTCGGGCCCCGCCACATAGTCCAGGTTTTTAGATACGGACTTAAGTCGGGCCCCGCTAAAGAAGGGTTAACATGGATAAGAGCTGGGAAGCGAAGGTTGGATTAGTATGCTATGTTTAATAATTAGCATGTCAACAAATGCATTATAGTGGTAGATATATATATATATATATATATATATATATATATATATATATATATATATATATATATATACAGTATACATATATAAAGATAGATAGACTGATAGCTATATGCTTTAATCTGGGACATGAGAACAAAAATATATCTACTTTAAAATACTGTGCATATAAATATTGTAACTAAACTACAGAACCGGCGCTAAATTGATGTATCTTCTCAACAAATTAAAGTATAGACATGTCTTTCAGTTTCTGAACGTAATCATATGTATGATATGCCCGTATTAATACCTAGACTATAATATTAATATTGTATTCCCCATCAGTATGCCGGAATGTCAATGTTGTCCGGTTATTCAGTCTGATTAATACTACACCGATAACAATTCAAATGGCATTGGTTCTCATTATAGTTTTTGATAAGATTAGTTAAGCAATTATTATTCTAGTTACTATCATTTAAAAGTATCTTCTATGTGTTGTCCAGTTCCATCAAATCCCACACATGAACCTCATTTGCACCTTCTCTTGCCTTTCACATTTACCTTCATTCTCGTATTTCCGTCCCACATGCTCTCATCATATCAACTGTCCTTATTCTCCTCCCCACAACTGTTATCTTCTCCCCTCACATTTCTCACCATGCCATCATATCTCCCAACCCTTTTCTCCACACCCCAACTGCATATTGAACATACCCAAATTTGCTTTCCGTTCCCAGTGCATCCCAACTAACCTTTCTCCCCACTCGAATATTCTCCCCAACTCACCTTACTTTACCACACCCTTTGTGTGTTAAACTCCCTCATACCTCAGCAAAAGATCATTTGTTTTCATCCCAACCTTTCCTTCTTGCTTCCTTGTTGTTTCCCCTAACCTACCCACCCTGCCTTTCCTTCCATTTCCCACCCGCTTCTCTCCCCCTACCCCCTACTATTGACCCAGGGTGTTAGTGTCACCGGAGCCATGATATGTGGTGGGGTCCCATTCACAACAATTCCGGCGGGTTGCCAAATGACTAACTTTCTCAGTGAGCCATCACGAGTACGACTATTTGCAGTGGTTAGTCAGGGTTTGATCTTACAAGTGTTGGGATATTTGTTGTTGTTGTTGTTGTGATACTGTGAGTCGATAGATTTAAATGTACATAATACATATTTGTTTTGTACTACTTCGTCGCTGTTTGTATTATTGTTATATTTGTTGGTGGTGGTGGTGTGTGTGTGCGTGTGCTAAAATAATGTGTTGTAATACATAACATGCACATATAGTAAAATACATGATGAATCGAGTTATACAACAAAGACCGTCAATACTGTCTATATTTTAACCGACGCCAAACACACACAATTAGGGACAATTATATTTGCAAACGCATTTTCAAATACATTTTTGAACTATATCAAATGAAGATACTAACACCTAGGTTGTGCTTACATGTATTTACTCTGCAGTACAAAAAGTATGTTTACATAAAAATACATAAGCGTTCCTATACATTGACAAACACACTCCCACATACATAACACACTCTCAGCATATATACTGTATGTGTCTGGAGAGTATACCAGTAATAAAACAACCTTTTGAGAAAGCAAATAAATAAAATGGTAAGGTCAAATATAGACTGTGGTAATACCCGCCTCCATAATAAAGCTAACACATGTGTAGATATTAACCCTTCTTTAGCAGGGCCCGACTTAAGTCTGTATCTAAAAATCTGGACTATGTGGTGGGGCCCGACTTAAGTCTGTGTGCAATTTTGGCGCAATATTGGCTCTGAGAGAGAGACGAGCGACGGGAGGAGCGTAGGTTACCTCATGATCGCTCGCCACGACCGCCGTGGGTCTACTGTCATGTACTCCACACTACTCCACCCTCCCTCCCTCGCTACACACGTAATTATGTAACGAAATGACAATATTTTAGCGATTTTGCCCTTCGGTTGCACGATCGTTGCAAGACAACCAGTGATCGTAGAAGGATGGTTTCATTGGAAAGCTCAATTTACGCCCTTTCAGGGATACATAATTTTATTACGCTCTGGCTCTTGTTTATGCATGAAAAAGAGCACGGAAACAACGCCATTTATGGTAAAAAAAAAAACGCTGGGCGGCACGGTGAAATATACTCCACCAGCTGCTCTTTGAGTGTTAAGCCAGCAAGTACATCACAGTATCGAGGAATATATCATTATATTATAATATACTTCCCTCAGACGTGGAATTGTGTTACGTTATTATCTCGGTTGTATATTAAATAACCTTTAGAAATACGAATGGAGTTGTACAAAAAGAGAAAAAAATACAAGTTTGGACAGTTCATATTGTGTTGTCCTGGTTAACCCACTGAGCCCCAGCAGGTTTTGATTTTTTTTTCCCCAGAAAACACCAGGAATGGATTAGGAATGAAGGAAAACCCACAATAAACCGATCCCCTAGGTCATTAAGGGGTCCTACGGTGCGCCCGAAAGTCGGAATTAACATGGGGAAATGAGTAGGCAAAAACCGGTTTTTGCATGCTCACGCGCACACGGTTGGACTTTGAGAGTTTTCAACCATCAGCTTTGTTGCGTGGGATACTTACACAGTTCCCATACAAATCTGAGCCCTCTAGGTGCCATAGGACCGGAGTAATTAACAGTGATGCATTGTATGTGACGCTGGGGTTGGTGGAAAAATACATTGCCGACGCACTGTTTGCGTCGCTGGGGCTCAGTGGGTTAATTGTTATTGTGTTATTTCCTTTCATTTGAAATTGTTAAATTTCAACTTATTTCTATGCATATAATTTTATACCCAGTTCATTGTAGCATATGCATTAGTTTTGCTACAAACGTATAAAATTGTATACAGTACAGTAAATCATAATGTCAGACGATATATCGCCACAAATGTTTATATTTGTTATCAAATATGTTATTCCTCCCTTCCATTCACCCACGAACACTGTTTTCCTATAAAAACAGTTTCTGTTCTCCTATTTCCCTTGTGCTCTTTCTCACTTCATAAAATTCCCCTTCTCCCCTCCTGAGAGCCATCACCACAAACACAATCACAGCCAGACCCTCACCACTAGTTTTATTTCCTCCAGGTTTCCTCAGAATAAAGCCAATCATTGGGTATTCCATTAAAATACCTTTGTACTACATCAAACTCAACATATACTCTCTTTGCCCCGTCCATTTTCCTTTGGTGACATTTGCTGCTACAGCCAGATCTCGTTTGAATAGTTGTTGAGAACAATTATAAATAATACAGTTCATATGTAAAGTTACATATGATATCACTAACAGCCAGTTTAATATAGTTTACATAAATAATACAGTTCATATGTAAAGTTACATATGATATCACTAACAGCCAGTTTAATATAGTTTACATAAATAATACAGTTCATATGTAAAGTTACATATGATATCACTAACAGCCAGTTTAATATAGTTTACATAAATAATACAGTTCATATGTAAAGTTACATATGATATCACTAACAGCCAGTTTAATATAGTTTACATAAATAATACAGTTCATATGTAAAGTTACATATGATATCACTAACAGCCAGTTTAATATAGTTTACATAAATAATACAGTTCATATGTAAAGTTACATATGATATCACTAACAGCCAGTTTAATATAGTTTACATAAATAATACAGTTCATATGTAAAGTTACATATGATATCACTAACAGCCAGTTTAATATAGTTTACATAAATAATACAGTTCATATGTAAAGTTACATATGATATCACTAACAGCCAGTTTAATATAGTTTACATAAATAATACAGTTCATATGTAAAGTTACATATGATATCACTAACAGCCAGTTTAATATAGTTTACATAAATAATACAGTTCATATGTAAAGTTACATATGATATCACTAACAGCCAGTTTAATATAGTTTACATAAATAAGTGTAAAATGTAATGTTTAAGAAACAACAATACTACAAACATATGACCTACTATAGTATGAGGTCTATCTACCTATATATTGCCTGACGCCGTGTTCCCCGAAGGGGTGGCCACGAACGAACAGCGCCCCATGCACCTCTGTCCCCAGTCAGTATGAGGTGCTGATTCCAACTATAAATGTTCATTCGTGCATCGCTTTGTATCGTAGATAAATATAATGATGTTGATACACCTAACCATTGTAAAGCTATGTTGTCACACACACACACACACACACACACACACACACGATACATATAACCCTGTTACCTAGTCAGTAATATGACTAATGTGATGATAGATGTAGTTATGTAGACCACAGGCTAATTGCTTAATGGTGTGATGGTGTATATATTGATTGGTTTGTAGCCAACCCTTAGACCTGCATCACCCATGTATAAAATGTGTAGGATTCTGAATGTGAGTATCTGTGTGTTGTGTGTGACTATAATGTGTACTGTATGTAGACGGATATTTATGTGAGGTTTTATGAATGATTGTTTATGTGGAGAGAGAGAGAGTATGTGTGAGAGTGAGAGAACATACATGTGAATATGTTGTCCGTCTGTATATGTCCGAGTGTATAAATGTTGTAGGCCCCTATTTATGTTCCACCTTTTTAAAGTGTGTATACTACACGTGTATGTATTGTTTGAAGCCATATATACCGCTCACCCCACGGCTCTCCACCCAGTCAGCCAACAACAAACAACACTCCAGAATTTCCAACACACACCATTATAGGGAGAGTCTAACAATTTCCTTAACCCTTTGAGGATCATGACACGTATTTACTCTGGCTATTATTTGACTATTATATACTGCTTGGGAAGGATCCGTGGGAATTTAAATGGTAAATACTATATCAACTAACCCACTGACTTCTACATACCCTTCCTAATCTGAATAAAATCATCTACTAATAGATACAATAAACTGTCAAAAAGCGTCGTAATCCTCAAGGTGTCAACTATACCCGCCATATCGTATACTATTAGGGCTATAAGGTGAACACTATGATAATAGATCAACTGTGAATTATTTCTAAGCTTTTGGTATTACTACGGTGCATTAATTAATTATTTGATAAGTATAATTTATTTAATATAATAGACTGCTTTAAAACAAAAAACATATCAAGCTGCAAATATACGAATATAGAACTCTGGTATATCCAATATCAACATTCAAACTCTCTTATCATAATGCATATTGTCTGCTGCCAAATAATATAAATCAAAATAGAATAGCCTGCAGGGTATTTAGGCAGTGATATAGTATAATGTATTTTCATAATAGTATCCTATTGGCATGATAGATGCATCACCTGATTTATGATTGAATTATATGACTAATCAATTTCGGAAGGATGACAATGATAATACGATAAATGAGTAAATAAGTAGCATTAGGTGGTTGTGGGAACACATGGCAGAACTTAAACTCCGCCTATGCTGGCTGGTTCTTTACCATTAATTTCATAGGCCTAAATATTCTTCTGAATCTTGGTTCCAGGATACGATCACAATGACTCCTAAATTGAATCACCTCTTCCTAGGCCCATGTCCTATCTGCCCACCAAATTTCGTGAAAATCGAGTGCTAACTTTGTGAGATATCTTGATAATAGAGACAAAAAAAAAGCTGAATCGAAAACCTAACAGGCGTAGGTGCCTATGGTTTATTTAGGTAAACAAATAATGTATGTTATTTGACAACTTCTAAAAGAACATTATCATTATCTCCAATTATGACAGAATCAGGATACCGAACAGTAAACACAATACATTAATTAACCCTTTGATGGTTATGACGCGTTTTAACAGTTTATTCTGGCTATTATTAGACGACTTTATACAGCTTAGGAAGTTGTGGTGCTAGATAATTATTTGAGATAAACTTGACCCTATGCATTCCTAGAGAGCCTTTCTAAGCTGTATAAAATCGTCTAATTATAGCCAGAATAAGCTATCAAAACGCGTTGTGATCCTCAAAGGGTACAAATGACGCAACACTAACAGCATAAACAACAGTAATAAAGAACAACAACAATGTCAACACAACACAACACAACACCAAACATTTCAACAGCCACACAACCTTCCCGAAGGGTGTCAAACCGGAGCAATGTGGCTTGAAGACTTGAATGAATATGAGAAGGAATACTAAAACATTGACATGAATTAGCATTGTTTTGGTAATGTCATCACTTTCAAAGACATAATTTGAACTACAAACAGCCATTTTATATTTTCATACACAATAATGAAGACTATAAAGAAAGAACTCGGCTTTCGATTGACACCCTGTATAATCCCTGGTGGGTATTATATACAATGTGTACTGTTATGTGTGCCAAACTGGTGGAGTTATAATACCAACATGTGGTTAGTATATATATTGTTTACTTTTATGTGCGCCAGACTGGTGGAGTTATATACCAACACCCACTATAGTCCGTATATTTCCAGCTCATGGTATCTTGAATCCCATAGTAGTTTAATACTTGATACTTAAGGGAAGACGGGTCGTTTCTCTGGATCCCGTTCTTCCTCATGTTAAGACCCATTAGTTTTCAGATGTTATGACGTTCGCCCCATTAGTTTATCGATTTCATAATATAGTGCTCCAATTATATATCAATACCTTTCGTGCCATTTATGTGTCTATCAAAATATGTACACATTTACCTTGAAGGGGGGGGGGGGGGGGAGGTGTTAAGGGAGTGTTTTTTTAGCTTTATGTAGGTCTAGCAGGAAAACTAAAGAAACATTTAATATATAAATACAAATACTCCAACAAATAGCCACTGTCCCCTTAATTAAACAACAAATGTGACACTGCAATGCCTCTGATTTATTACAAATACCAAATTATCATAATTAACAACATACTTCGATACATAATCCGCGTCATAGCACAGAAATCAAGATAACATGACAATTTACCATAAGCTGAAAGAAAGAGAAACTGTAGTTATAAGGCAGTGTGGGTGTGAAGGAAGGGAGTCGGGCTATGGACAATATTACAGTGGTAGGAATGGTTGTATTATTGTCGGAGTATGGACATTATTACAGCAGAGTATGGACATTATTACAGTGGTAGGAGTGGTTGTATTATAGTCGGGGTATGGACATTATTACAGAGGGAGGTGTGGTTGTATTATAGTTGGGGTATGGACATTATTACAGTGGGAGGAGTGGTTGTATTATAGTCGGGGTATGGACATTATTACAGTGGAAGAAGTGGTTGTATTATAGTCAGGGTATGGACATTATTACAGTGGAAGAAGTGGTTGTATTTTAGTCGGGGTATGGACATTATTACAGTGGAAGAACTGGTTGTATTATAGTCAGGGTATGGACATTATTACAGAGGGGGGAGTGGTTGTATTATAGTGGTATGGACATTATTACAGTGGAAAGAGTGGTTGTATTATAGTCGGGGTATGGACAGTATTACAGTGGGGGGAGTGGTTGTATTATAGTCGGAGTATGGACATTATTACAGTGGAAGGAGTGGTTGTATTATAGTCGGGGTATGGACATTATTACAGTGGGAGGAGTGGTTGTATTAAAGTCGGGGTACGGACATTACTACAGCAGAGTATGGACATTATTACAGTGGTAGGAGTGGTTGTATTATAGTCGGAGTATGGACATTATTACAGTGGGGGGAGTGGTTGTATTATAGTCGGGGTATGGACATTATTACAGTGGGAGGAGTGGTTGTATTATAGTCGGGGTATGGACATTATTACAGTGGGAGGAGTGGTGGTATTATAGTCGGGGTATGGACATTATTACAGTGGGAGGAGTGGTTGTATTATAGTCGGGGTATGGACATTATTACAGTGGGAGGAGTGGTTGTATTATAGGCGGGGTATGGACATTATTACAGTGGGAGGAGTGGTGGTATTATAGTTGGGGTATGGACATTATTACAGTGGGAGGAGCGGTTGTATTATAGGCGGGGTATGGACATTATTACAGTGGGAGGAGTGGTGGTATTATAGTTGGGGTATGGACATTATTACAGTGGGAGGAGTGGTGGTATTATAGTCGGGGTATGGACATTATTACAGTGGGAGGAGCGGTTGTATTATAATCGGGGTATGGATATTATTACAGTGGGAGGAGTGGTTGTATTATAGTCGGGGTATGGACATTATTACAGTAGGAGGAGTGGTGGTATTATAGTCGGGGTATGGATATTATTACAGTGGTAGGAGTGGTTGTATTATAGTCTGGGTATGGACATTATTACAGTGGGAGGAGTGTTTGTATTATAGTCGGGGTATGGACATTATTACAGTGGTAGGAGTGGCTGTATTATAGTCAGGGTATGAACATTATTACAGTGGGAGTAGTGGTTGTATTATAGTTGGGGTATGGACATTATTACAGTGGTAGGAGTGGTTGTATTATAGTCGGGGTATGGACATTATTACAGTGGTAGGAGTGGCTGTATTATAGTCGGGGTATGGACATTATTACAGTGGGAGGAGTGGTTGTATTATAGTTGGGGTTTGGACATTATTACAGTGGGAAGAGTGGCTGTATTATAGTCGGGGTATGGACATTATTACAGTGGGAGGAGTGGTTGTATTATAGTCGGGGTATGGACATTATTACAGTGGGAGGAGTGGTTGTATTATAGTTGGGGTTTGGACATTATTACAGTGGGAAGAGTGGCTGTATTATAGTCGGGGTATGGACATTATTACAGTGGGAGGAGTGGTTCTTCAACTTGCCAAGCACTCTTTCAACAATAACAAATGCACTGAACTTTCCAACTCTAGCTCTTTCCAAGCTTTCTGGGATCTAGCAAAAAACCTCTCCAACAATTTTTCCTCTTCGTCTTTCCCTCCCCTGTTCCACTGCAATGGCGCAACCATCACTTCTTCCTCTGACAAAGTTGAACTCTTCGCTCAATCTTTTGCTAGAAACTGCACCTTGGATGATTCCAGGGCTATTCCTCCCTCTCCACTTCTGCCTAATATCCTAATCTCTTCTAAAGATGTACTTCCTACCCTCTCTCGGCTTAATTCTAAGAAGGTGCACGATCCGGACGGTGTTCCTCCAGTTGTACTAAAAAACTGTGCTTCCATGCTGACTCCCTGCCTAGGCAAACTCTTTTGTGTCTGTCTTTTCTCTAACGTCTTCCCTTCTTGCTGGAACTATGCTCTCATTCAACCTGTCCCAAAGAAGGGTGACCGCTCTCAACCCTCCAACTATCGTCCAATTGCTCTCATCTCCTGTATCTCTAAAGTTTTTGAAACTATTCTTGCTTCCAAATTTCTTAAGTATTTCTCTTCTCATAAATTACTCTCAGATCGCCAGTATGGCTTCCTTAAGGGTCGCTCTAATGGTGTTCTTTCTTACTAACTCTCGGTCATCCACCTTTCGGGACTTTGGTGAGACCTTTTCAATTGCGCTAGACATATAGAAAGCTTTCGATAGAGTCTGGCACAAATCTTTAATATCTAAACTACCCTCCTTCAGTTTCTATCCCTCTATCTATGCCATTGTCTCTAATTTCCTTTCCGGCCGTTCCATAGCTGCAGTTGTGGACGGCCATCGCTCACTTCTTCATCCTATCAACTCCAGTGTTCCTCAGGGCTCTGTCCTTTCTCCCATTCTCTTTCTAATTTTCATAAAATAATGATCTTCTCAACTGTACCTCCAGCCCCATCCATTCTTATGCAGACGACTATACCATACACTCCACAATTAGTTTTCCAAAACTCCCCAGCCAGCAATCCCTCAAAGACAAACGTAATGAAGCCACTACTATTTCCAATTGGGGCAGAGAAAATCTTTTTGCTTTTAATGCTTCCAAAACCCAATTTCTCAACCTTACTACCTGTCCGGAACCCCCAGAGGACTACCCTTTATACTTCAACAATACAAAAATCAATCCTTCATCTTCTCTCAATATTCTTGGTGTCTTTTTTTTCTGGTCTCACTTGGAAGGACCAAATTACCAGTCTTGCTAAGGCAGCCTCCCAGAAGCTGGGTGTGCTCAACTGCCTCAGAGGGTTCTTTAAACCTGCGCAGCTTCTTGCCCTGTACAGGGGTACAGTGTGTCCTTGTATTGAGTATTGTTCACATGTGTGGGGAGGATCCTCTCACACTGCACTCCTAGACAAAGTAGAATGGAAGGCCTTTTGTTTCATTAACTCCCGTCTACTCACCAACTCTCGGCAATATCTCTCTCTTCGCCGCAATGTTGTATCTCTCTCGCTACTCTATGCTACTACAATAATCAGTGTTCCTCAGAGCTCTCCCAGTGTATAGCACTTCCTCTACGTAGGGTACATGGTACTCGTCTTGCAACACAATTCCACCTCTACACTGTGCAAATTTACAACCCAAGAGTGAAACGGTGCTCTCAATCTTTCTTCTATTTAACAGCTGAGCTCTGGAACTCTCTCCCAGAATCAGTCTTTCCCTCTTTCTATGTAGAAGAAAACAAAATAAAAATAAAATATCATAACACAAAATGTATATAATACTGTATATATATATATATATATATATATATATATATATATGCAGGGTATATATATATATATACAGTATATATTATGCAACGTAGGTGGCGGATTCTGAGGAGAAACTGCAGTGGGTAGTCAAATAGTTTGGTGTGGTTTGTGGAAGGAGGAAACTGAAGGTGAACGTCAATAAAAGTAAAGTGTATCTATCTATTTATATGCTCAGGCCCAATCCCCATTTTGGGGGTAGCCGACTCAAGACAGAGCAAGAACAGGGAAAACACAAAAACAACATAAAACAACAAATAAACACAGATAAAAAGCACAAACTCACACACATCCAGGTCACCCAGGAGAAGACCCAGAGACCAGGGTCACCAAGGTCGCTCCAGCACTCCCCCGGCCCCCGACCACCCGGAGA
Organism: Paralithodes platypus; assembly: GCA_032716605.1. Lineage (NCBI taxonomy): Eukaryota > Metazoa > Arthropoda > Malacostraca > Decapoda > Lithodidae > Paralithodes > Paralithodes platypus. Next base: position 12,385,634 of record CM064508.1, read on the forward strand.
GGTTCCGATCTCGGCAGGCAGACATGCAGCGGAGCCAAAGCCACAAGCCCTCCCACCACACTTCCAGGCGCACCCTTCATATTAAACGTCTCCCCGGGCCAGGCGCCTGATGGACTATTATCTAGTCCAACTTGCGTCCGACCCCTTACTCCAAATGACCACGTGTTCACTCAACTATTCACAAGCATTCTCCATTCACTCCAGTCCACCACCACTTCCCCTGCCTGATCTATAGTCATTCCTCTATCATCCAAAGCCTTTCTTACACAGTCTCTCCATCTCAATGGGGGTCTTCCTGCCCTTCTATCTCCCCTTGTACCTGACTCACATATTCTCTTTGTAAGCCTTTCATCTCCCATTCGTTCAACATGACCATACCAGCTCAGCACCCTTCTGTCCACTCTGGCTGACAAATGTTCCTGCTGCCCCACTCTCCTACGTATCTCTTCATTCCTCAATCTGTCTCTACGAGTAACTCCACACATACTCCTCAAGCAGCTCATCTCCATCACATCCAGCCCTCTTTTCTCCTTTTTTCTTCAGAGCCCATGTCTCAGCCCCATACATTTAAAACACTCTACTTGTTCCAATATTCCAATAAAAGTAAAGTAATGGTGTGTAATAGAGGTGATCATAGGGTGAATCTAGATTTGAGGCTGGATGGGGAAATATTGAAACAAGTAGAGTGTTTTCAATATCTAGGAGGAACAATAAGCAGGAGTGGAGGTATGGTAATGGAGGTAACACAGAGAGTAAGTGAAGGAAGGAAGGTTTTCGGAGCAATGGGAAGTATGTGGAAGGCGAGAAATCTTGGAATAAAAGTAAAAAGTGCAATGTATCAAGGAATTGTTGTGCCAACAGTGATGTATGGGGCTGAGACATGGGCTCTGTAGGAAAGGGACAGAAGAAAGCGGGATGTGATGGAGATGAGCTGCTTGAGAATTATGTATGGAGTTACTTGTAGAGACAGATTGGGGAATAAAGAGATACGTAGGAGAGTGGGGCAGCAGGAACATTCGTCAGCCAGAGTGGACAGAAGGGTGCTGAGCTGGTATGGTCATGTTGAACGAATGGGAGATGAAAGGCTTACAAAGAGAATATGTGAGTCATATTCAAGGGGAGATAGAAGGGCAGGAAGACCCCCATTGAGTTGGAGAGACTGTATAAGACAAGCTTTGGATGATAGAGGAATGACTATAGATCCGGCAAAGGAAGTAGTAATAAACAGGAATCACTGCATGTCTGCCTACCGAGATCGGAACCTCTCCGAGTGGTCGGGGGCCGGGGGATTGCAGGTGGGACCTTGGTGACCCAGGTCTCTCGGTCTTCTCCTGGACGACCTAGATTTGAGTGAATTTGTGTTTTGTCTGTGCGTGTTTGTTGTTTTATGTTGTGTTTTGTGTTTTCCCTGTTCTTGCTCTGTCTTGAGTCACCTCCCCCCCCCCCAAAAAAAAAAAAAAAAAAAAAAAAAAACTGAAACAGAGGGAAAATAACAGAAACAAAAGAATAGGAAAAGTGGAGATTGGGATTGAGTATATACTGTATATATATATATATATATATATATATATATATATATTGACCCCTGGGGGTAAGGGATTAGAATATGCCCCAAGTGCCGTCTGCGTGTCGTAAGAGGCGACTAAATACGTTGGGTTGGTGGGCTTGTGACCCCCATCCATGAAAAATAATGAAGCAACGAAAAACGAACAATCAGCCTCGGATGCGGACGGACCCTGTGTTGACGAACCCCGACCGACTATGGACAATCTTACGGACAATCTTAGAATAGCTACATGGAACGTGAGTGGCATGAATGATGGTACAAAAGAGAGAGAGGTTTTGGAAGTGTTAGTGAATGCCAGGCTGGATGTATGTGGAATAACGGAGACCAAGTGGAGGGGTAGAGATGTGGGAGTGTGGAATGGGTGTGTGTGCTGGAGTGAGTGAGGGAACAGCAAGAGAAGGTGCGTGTTTGTTTGTAAGTAACAATTGGAAGGAGCGTGTAAGAGAATATGGGTCTGTGGATTCAAGGATTGTGTGGGTGAGAATGAAAGTAGGAATACAAACGTGGGTGATTGTGTGTGTGTATGCTCTGACAGAGGACAAACTTGTAAGAGAGAAAGAGGAGTTCTGGGTGAATGTGGAGGCGTGCCTGGATAAGTTTGACATGAACGAAAGAATATTTCTGATTGCGGATATGAATGGTAAGGTGGGTGATAGGAGAGTTGATAGAGTGGTGGGAGGGTGGGGGGTACCATCAGAGGTGAATGGGAATGGTAGTGCATATGTGGACGTATGTGTGGGGAGGAGGCTGTGGATAACCAACACCTTCTTCCTACACAGAATGATACACAGATACATATGGAAAGTGGTGTGGACGATGAAGGATAAGACAGTGGTGGAACGAAAGTTACTGATTGATTATATATGTGTGGATGAATGAATGAAGAAATCTGTGCTGGATGCTAGGGTGTATAGGGGTATTGGAGGGGGTCTGTCATTATTAGTCCATGAGCCAAGACCCGAATTTTGGGATATCGGTACCACCCGGGGTGACTAATTCTCTTAGGTGTTTTTAGCTTGCTACATGTCTCTAGTTTATGTTTTGATATGATAGCCCTTGCACATTGGTAGCTTAATGGTCGTTATCACTTCTTGAATAGACATACCCTACCGAAAATTCCGAAATTTTTTAAAATGTCAAATTTGGGGACAGGAATGCCTAAATGTCAACAAAATGCATATAGTAATTGTCACATTTAATACAAGTCCTGTAAATACACACTAAGCATGCCATGGGCTTGTACATACTATTATGGCAAATTACTACTCCTAAATATCATCTACGTCAGACTCGGAATCTGACTGTTGTGCCACCGGCTCTTCTTCAATAGCCTTGTTCTGACATGTCTGTAACCTGCACATGTCCGTGCATTTTAGACCATTGCTGAGGCAAGTACACTTAGGGAGTTCGCATGACCGCACACACTTGCAAGACAGTAGCTGCATAACAGCATCTGGTGCTGGTGAGCCTCGCATCCAGTTGACGGCAAGCTTACTGTCATCCAAGCTTACATCTGTCATCCAACCGCAGTCTGTTGGGTTCGCAACAAATGGCTGGCTCTGAAGACTTCTCCTCCAGATCGCAGCCTGGTAGTTTGCACGCAGTGCATGCATGAAGAGGCAGTCCTCACAAGGAGGGAGTTGACTTGACTCTACCTCTCCACGTCTTGCACAGAACAGCTCATACCGAAGCTTGTTTACCTTAGTTGTGTGGGTAGATGGTAGGTACATGTGGCAGGTGATTTCCTGTAGCTTCTCAAAGAGTTCAGGAGACACTTCCCATGAGCGTCCAAGTTCGTGAAAAGCATGCTGGTATGTCTTGTCCATCTTCACCTGCTTGAGTGTCGTCATCTTCCCTCGGCCAGCGAATGCACTGACGGTATCACAGCCTGTAAAGGCATGCATACCAATCAATGAATCACACACGCTGCCTCCCAGTGTGCGGCTCAGTGTGGTGATATCCAGGAATCTTGTCCGGTTCTTCGTCCCGCACTTCTGGAACAGATGGGATGGGATCTTGTGGCACATGCCAAGACACAACACCATGACGTCTGTATCTTCTGCAGTGATGATGACAGACTTGTTCCCAGATTCTGCTGCATGAAGTGCATGGAGAAGAAGGCGTGTGTCTGCTTCTTCTTGAGTTGACTTAAGCTCAGGAGCCTCTTCCCACTGCTCTTTGGTGATCTTGAAGCAGCGCTGCTCACATGTGACATACAGCTCCTTGTCCTTGAGCTTCTCCCTGTGCTGTGGTGCCTTCCATTCTTCTACCAAGAACTTGATAAGACTTGCCTTGTTGGAGGAACTACCGAGTAACTTTCTCCACTGCTGGATGTTGTGCCCAGGTTGAATGTTCTTGAAATGAATTCCTGTGCCTGCACTTCTTTTGGCTCGTTCTGCATCCTTGATGGATGTCTCCTTGTAGATATCAAACACAACATCAATGCGCCTGCTCTTAGCACCTTCATGAACAGCGTGACTCAGTGCTGTACCTGCAAGCTGTGAAAAAGTTTTGTCGTTTCCCTTCAGTTTGTGGACCAGGCTCATCCCATCAATTATGGTAGCAGAGGGCTCGGGTATCACTTCTGCAGGAGAAACATTCCTCTCTAACTCCTTTGCGAGGGCAGCCTTGTTGGTCTTGCGGAGAGACCCATCACCGCTGGCAAGTGCCCAAGGCAAAGGCCCCAGGGGATGAGCCAAGACATCACTCATTTTGAGCTTTCTGTTCTCGGCAACAAGGATCATCTGGCCAAATAGGTTCCTGTCAGCCTTTAAGATAACCTCCTTGGCATGGTCTTGTGAGCGTGGCTTCATTCTGATGTTAGTGAACGTTCTCAGTTTCGTCTTCGTCATCGTGTCATGAAACTGTATAGTTGGCGTATCGATCTCCAGGCGCTCTTCCTTGAAGGCTTGATATGCATCCTCTCCTATTCTGTAGGCCCCTAGAAGGTCTTTGACAACTTCTGGTGGTGCCATAGTCGCAGTTGACAAACTGACAAGATCTTCTTGCTCTGCGTTGAAGGGGTTCAACCAGCTGGTCTCCATCAGTTGAACTAAAGATTGGACATCGGCCTCATCTCTTCTAATCCTGGGCATCTGTAGGTCTGGGTGGCTGAAGTCAGTATACTTTTGGCCTACTACCATAGTCCTGAGCTGCCTTAAGTACCTGCTGCGATACTCCGATGTCAGGTAGTACCTGGCGACAGCTCCGCCTTTCAGGCTGAAGCCTTTTGTGCCCCCTGGTGTCTGGGTGTCTTTGTTGATCGTCTCTTCGATTGTCTGGTCCACAGGGATCCGTCCAAAGGGATTCTTGCTACCGATCTGGACCGAAAAGCCACCTTGCATGAAGTGTTCATGGACCTCTGGGTGTTCAATGGGCAGTCGAGACATCAAGGCATAGTAGTAGGTTAGGAACCGGGCATAGTTCACTTTGTCATAGGCAAAACACCACGGTATCATCTGTCGGATTGCTCCTAGGTGGAGCATCCAGTTGCCTTCTCTGGAGGCTCGAATTAAGTCCAGCATGATCTCAACCATGTCCAGGTATGACATCCAGAATGCTGAGAGGTTGTGTTCATCTCTGAGGGTCTCAAGATAAACTTGGAAAAGCTTCATGATATGTGTGCATGATTCACTCTCCATCAGCTCTTGAAAGAGTCCCTGAGACACATTGCTGTGAAAGCTGTTGATGTCCTTCAGTGTTTCATCTAGATGGTGTATGTCCCTTGAATGGTTTTCTTCTAGCCATGAAAGGAAGCCTTTCCATGCAAGCCTCATCAGTGCTTCATACACGAGCTTGTGTAGTCTCACTGCTCTGTTGTACCTCTTGCCGTTCATCACTCCTGACACTGATCCTTCTGCGATGATACCTGATTCCACACACAGATCTCTAAGACCTGCATCTTGAAACCTCTTTCCTATGGTGGAGATGAGATTACAGATTGTGTGGAAGACGCCCATCCTGATGATAATGTTCTTGAACTTCTCTTGTTTCCAGATAACTTCGGCAGCTTTGGCATAGAGTGCTTGATCAAACACGCACACAATCTTGTTAAGCTGTAAGGACTGCATGATAGCATGCGTTTGTTCCAAGATTTCATTAACGGTGGACATTTCTGTTGCGGGAGCATTGATAGTGGGCAGGTAGCTTACAGTGTCCTGAACCACTGCAATGTCTCTGCGCATTTTGATGTTGAACCCAGTCCAACTGCTGATGGACTAGTCCTCATGGTCTGACATTCGAGTAAGAAGCCAGATATGGTTCTTTGTCTTTGAATCCTGGACTTCCTTGGTAGTGTCGACATACGCAGTCTCAATCCTAGGTGGCCCTGCCCGCCGCCCAACATTGTATATTGGCAGCATTGATGATGTCTGAGTGATGCTTCTTATCTTGGACTTGGTAATCTCTGGCAGGACTTTCTCTGGCACAGAGCCTGCAACCTTGGACTGGACAGTAATGCCATTGACTCTATGAGAAGTACCTGCTCCACTTAGGGTCTCTTCAAGTCGGTCAATGTTATCCCAGGCCAGGGTTGTGAACACACCAGGGTAGATGTTTGCTGGCAGTGGAATGTCATCCTTTGAGCATTCCAGCTTCTGGATACAAAGGGCTGTATCGATCTCCTCAAACATTGAGTAAGACACACAGTGACCAAGACGATTCAGAGTTCGGATCAGTTCTGTGTTTCCTGTCAAAGACTTTACAGCATTGGTCAGCAGTACGTGCTTGGGTGGTTTTGTCTTGCCACTGGTAACAGCAAAGACCAAGTCACTGCCAAAGGAAGTGGCAAGACGTTGAGCTCTTTCAGAGGGAGTTTCACACTCACACTCTCCTGTCAGCAGGGTGTGCAGGAATTGAGTGACTGCTGCAGGAATGACATTCTGATCTGTATCGGGAGGCCATGGCTGACTCACATCTTGTTTATTGATCTCATTCCTCAGCTGCATTCCTGCTTTGGTTAAGACATCTTCAGAGTTAGCTGCTCTTGCTTCTTGCAGGTCTTTTGCCATTTTGTGTGCTTGCCGGGCAAGGTCGTCCATTGAGAGGCTGCGTGGATAGATTAGAAGCTTTCCTTTCTCATCTGGGACAAAGCGTAGTGATTCTCCAAACTCGGTTTCAATCTTTCGGCGAACATGTTTCTTTGTCGCTGGTTTCAGTTGGATAATACCACGGGACATCATGGATCTCTCAAGCCTAGATGTGAGGTTTGTCATAGGCAGTACCTCTGGGTTGGGGAATAATTTGGTCCTTATATACAAGCAGAGTTCCTCGAGGGCTTCTGTCTCAACCTCTTCGTAGCGTGCTTCCTCGCTTTCTTCCTGATTTTCACCTGCACCCGACCTGGCGGCCGCTGGGAAATCATCTTTTGTGAAGAGTTTGTAGCACGACTTGTGGTAGTGACCCTCTGCAGCAACAAGGTCTCTGCTAACTAAACCAAGGATTCTCTGGTTGAGTTTCCTTATTGCTGCTCTGCGAATCTTCTCATCTGCTCGTAGCTCAACACACTGTATGAGTGGCTCCCTTGTCTTTGTTGTTTTTATGTACTTGCTTGACTTCTCGCAGAAGATACATACTTTGGCATACACCCTGCTAGTACTAGGGGCATCCCTTGATGCCCTCCTCCTGGGGTCGACGCTTGCTGATTCTATCTTGACACCCTTGGCAAGGATAGAATCCAGTGACTTCTTCATTGTAAAGAGACTACGACATTTACGGTGATAATGTATGTGTGGTATTCCTCCTTCTTCAAGGCCCTTGGCTACTTCCAGGACTGGATCATGCTGCCTGATTTCTGCAGCCTTGAGCAATGTGTTCCAGGAGTCCAAATCCTGTGGTGACACCAGAGCATCGCTGTCATCATCAGAGCAGTGGATGATACAGTCGATCCGTGCTCTCTTCCTCGCAGATGGTTCCATCCTGCCGTCAAACAGTCGACACACACCTGCAAAAAATATCACCATTAAACCATGAACAAACAAACACATTACATGGAAACCACTCTACATATGTTTGCTCCTTCCAATAATAAATTATCCCCAAAATATAACAAAAAATCCCCAAATATGAAATAAACCCCTAAATATGGAGAAACTTGAAATACACATCGGAATAATTCTTGTAGAGAATCAAATAAGCTACAAGAGCTGTTAGAATATATTTTTCAATGTTCCCCATATTTAAGGATTTATTCTAGATTTAGAGGAAAATACCCAAAATATAGAGTATATTCCGAAATATGAGGAAATTTGAAAAATACCTAGGAACAACTCTGGTAGAGAATATAATTCTACATAGGTGTTCAAAGTTTCGCGATGATTGTGTGATGGATTTTAAAGAAAATGAGGAAAACGCCGAGCGTCACGCTAAAAATCTTTATTTTTGGGTAGCGCCCCTATTGCATCAAAAAAATTAGACTAAGCTACCAGTGCGAGAAGGCTATCATATCTTAATGTACTTACAGTCACTCTATAAACATTTTAGTACCATTCGTGTTTAGTCACCCCAGGTGGTACCGATATCTGGCCTGGCTCATGGACTATATGTAGTAGTAGCTAAAATTAGGATACACAAGAAGTGGTCGAGGAGAGCTGGTGGGAGACGAGAGGAAGGTGGAATGGTGAGGAGGGTGGAGAGGCTACAGGAGGAGGAAATCAGGGAAGAGTACAGGAGAGCAGTAGAAAGACGGCTGGGTGGGTTCGACCTAGAAGAAATGGAGGAAGTGGAGGAGATGAGCAAGGTGTTTAAGGAAGAGATCTGTGCAGCATGTGAGAAGGTGTGTGGAGTGAGAAGAAGAGGGAGGGGAGTGAAAGGTACAGCATGGTGGACAGAAGAGGTAAACATAGCTGTGGAAGACAAAAAAAAAGCATATAGAGAGTGGTTGGGAAGTAGAGGGAATGAAGATTTGGAGAGGCAGAAGCGAGCGAGGTACGTGGAGAGAAAGAGAGTGGTGAAGAGAGTAGTGAAGGAAAGTAAGAGAAGAGTAGATGAGGAATTTGGAAGGAATCTGAGTGTAAAATGGAGGGAGTGTAAGAAACTGTTCTGGAAAGAAGTCAAGAAAGTTAGGGAAGGTAGCAAGGGAAAAATTAAGGGTGTGAAAGATAAGAATGGGAGAATGCTAGCCGAGAAGCAAGACAGAGTCGAAAGATTGAGGGAGTACTTCAACGAGTTGCTAAATGTAAGGAATGAAGAGCCAGCAAACATAGTTGGATATGGTATGGGAGGGAGAAGAGGAGAAGTAGTGGAGGAGGAGGTGGGGATAAGGAGGTCAGAAGTGTGGGAAGCCATGAAAAGGGTGAAGTTGGGGAAAGCACCAGGAACATATGGAGTGAGTGGGGAAATGTTGAGGTATGGTGGTGAGATAGTGATCGAATGGGTATGGAAAATGTGCAAACTAGCATGGGAGAAGGGGAGTGCACCCGATGACTGGAAGACTGGCATAATAGTCCCCCTAGATAAGGGTAAAAGGGAAAGAGGAGTGTGTGGTAACCACCGAGGAATATGTCTTTTAAGCGTAGTAGGGAAGGTGTACAGTAGGGTAGTGATTGAAAGAGTGAGAGTGATAACGGAGAAATGGATAGGCGACGAGCAGGGAGGTTTTAGGAAGGGAAGAGGATATGTAAATCAGATTTTTACCATGAATTGTGTTGTGGAGAAATATCTGGAGAAGCAGCAAGAGGTGTATGTTGCCTATATGGACTTGGAGAATGCCTATGACAGAGTGGATAGAGAAGGTATGTGGAAAGTACTTAGAATATACGGAGTAGATGGCAAGTTGCTGAAAGCAGTG